>JAVKLF010000002.1:6345576-6359848 GCA_034783495.1 Millerichthys robustus
GCAAATGTTCCTTTCTTTAAAGCTGCAGAACATCACATCTGTTGCAAAGGTGCAACAACTGATGTATTCATTTTTTTAAAAAATGGCTATTAATCTTTTAAGTTACTTCTCTTGTTAGTATTGAGAGCTGAACAATATATCGTTTCAGCATCATCATCGTAATACACGTGTGTGCAATAGTCACATTCCAGGTCCTGCAATGTAAGAGACAAATTACTTCAATGGGTTATTTAAGGACTAAACCACTGAACAGAAAGTCATTGCTCTAAACTGTCACTTGTTATGGCTTTTATTTGGATGGGTTGCTTCTGCCAGTGGAAGTGAGTGGCTTTGTGTCCAAAAAAGCTAAAACTTCCATCTTGTGAAATTTCTGGTACAATACTGGCAACATTTTTCAGAGTGGTGAATTTTTTGAGCTGTGGCAGAAGACGACTAGGACCTTGACGAAAATGAGAAAATTAACAGAGAAAGGGCGGGTGGGGGGTTAAGAGGTAAAATACAATTATATTAAAGCGTGATGGAAATAAAGAATTGAGATAAACACATTAGGTGGTAAAACGCAATTCAAGTTTGCACAAACACAGAAGGAAACATGCACTCTTGTTGCAGCAAAATAAAAGCAAGCAATAAAAGATGACAAGAATAACTCCCAAATACAGACTAAAAACATACTTGTAACATGCACAAAAATAGGTAAGATCAGTCAAGTTCATTATCAACAAGATGACAGGATGTCATCATAACTCAGATGCATTTACACCAAGAAATTAGCTTATGATATTCCCCCCCCCCCCCCGGGAACAAAGAATCATGAATGTTATGAAATGGCTCACCCATATTATAATATATATTGCAGGGCTAGAAAAAATTCGCAATGTCAGGTTTTTTTCCCAATATCGTGCACAGCTCTAGTATTGATACATAAAATATCTTTGGCTCCTGGGAAGTTTCTACTTAACATAAAGAAAATTTTCACTTATTAAAATTACCTTTTTACAGTTTACACATTTTATGGTTTCTGTATTAATCTTGAGTATCAAACATTTTTTCCCTCATGTTGTGCCACCTGCTCTCACATTATATTGTGGCCCCGGTTGGAGCTCCACCCCTGTCCCCTTCCTGTCCTCCTAGTCTCCAATTTTCGTGGCCTTTCTCTCACTCCCTTTTTTGTCTTCCTTTCCAATGTTGCTCCATCCCCTCCCCCTCACAGACAGGCCTCCATAAACATCGCCGTCTACTAATGTAAACACCACAGATGCTTGGAGCAGAAAAGAAAAGATGAACAGAGTAGGAGGACAGGAAAGGAGGGACACTTCAATCTCCTGTGTTATCCTAATGAAAGCCCTTTGGGTGCATTATTTCAAGTGCAATTATAGCTGTTTCCTGTTTTTGACTACTTGCTATAAGAGTCTTGATTGGTCCTTTTTCCTAAAGTTGTATGTTTCAGTGGTATCTAGTCTTTATTTGGAACTGTGGTGGTGAATAAGGACTACCTGGTTTAACAGAATTTATCAATTAATGTTTCTCATTAAAGCACAGACACACACACACAGCTAATACAGTCAATGGATGGATAAGTGGAACACTCAGCTTTCAACAGATGCCCAAACCAACACACACGCCACACAAATTCTATATCATTTATCATTTTTGGTCAAGGTCATAAAACACAGTTTTCCTTTAGTCTGTTTCCCCTTCGGCTTGTCTTTCAATCCCTGTACATGCAAGGACTGCAGGTCCACATTTAATGCATCCAATTACTTAGCCCCCCCCCATTCCTCTGGCTGCTGCATTACGTCAGGTTTGGCAGCTATATTTATAGCTGGTTGATGCCATTGGCCTTCACTACCTCTCTGTGAGGATTGAGTTACCACGTTATTGCTGAAAGAGTCCAGTAGAACCCTCCCTGAGCTGCCTTCATCCAATCACAACACATCGAACCACTGCATAATGGCACAAATAAGGACGGGGGGAGGCCATGTGTAGCAATAAGGAAACTGAGAAGCAGAGGCCATAAGCCGTTTGTATTTACTAAAGACTAGCCAGGTTATATTCTATATTAATTTCTTGCCACATATTGTAAGAGGGAGATGCATGTCGAGCTTGAGGACATTTCTATAGAACATAGTCTGTGGTGAACATGAGTGCCAAATGTAAAATGTAAGCTGTTTTGCATGGCTCCCAGACGCCAGAAATTATAAGGTTGTTGGCGGAAAAACTGAGCGGAGTTATGAAAATACAGTCAGGATTATTTTCAATGTGCCTCTTAAGACTCCCTCATTATATCTAAGTTAAGGGTTCATTTATGCTGATGGTAGCAATGAAGTTGTGTTCTGTACAGCTGAGACACCAGAGTGGAGTGGTGACAGCAAGACCCCTCGCTGATAGAGTAACTTGCACAGGGATCTAGAAAGCTTGGAATGTTTGTCTGTCGGAGTAAACCGTTTAAAACCCAACAACTTGACAAACAACGCCCCCTCCCCAAGGTAAATCACAATGCTTTCACTGTGACATTAACTTGAGATGCTGATGGCCTCCATTCCTCTTAGACCTGTTCTTCCCATCTTAATCATTACTGTAATCTCTTTCTCTGCTTGTTTGATATGTTCAGTATTATGTTTCTTACCTTTTAATACTAGTTACAATGTCTAGGCTTTATTTCTTCATTGTATATAAATGTATCGTATATGAACTTGGTAGTTGGCTGCAGTTATGATGATAAAGAAATGTAACTGGCATAAATGTAATTTCTTTAATAACTTTTTAAGATGCATAGTGACAATTTAAGTACATCTTTTTAATCAATTAAACATGAGGGATATATGTTTTTCTACAAAATATAGTTAAAGTACATTTGTATCATCTCCTGTCTGATTTGATCCCATGTCATCTGGCTAACATGTTCTTTTTGATTATAGTGTTTGCTTTCTGAACTGTTTCACTGATAGCAGATTTGATGTTAAGACGATCAAACATGACTAAGAAAATACATGTCTGGAAAACCATGACTGATATTAAAGTGTTGCTGTGGACAAACTGTAAAAGCAAGTAAACCTTAATTGAACTGTGAAAATGAGACAGAACCATGTGAAATGCTGCTTTAGTTTGTCTACATCTACAAAATGTCTAAAAACTAAAGATTTATTTACTCCATTTATGTCCACTGCAACACAAAATTGTTAAAATCATTAACTCTCTCTAAAAGTAACAAGAAGTCCTTGACCTAGTAAATTTAGCTCTTTTAAAAAAAAAAATCCTAAATGAGCTGATAAAATATATTTAAAATTACCTTTGTTTTTAAAAAAAAATAATGGTAGATGGCTTTTTCCATCTTTTCACATTGAAATGATTTGTGATTCAGACACAACCCCTCTGCCCGTGACTGTTCTACTTAAATAGAATCCAGGTGATCTGCAAAGCAGATGCTTTGCTTTCCATCAAATCCCTGCAGCTTTCACCTCAACCTTGAAGTCAGAAACTTACACCATGAGACCACAGGTTTCGTTGTTATTGTGCTGAGCTCCTGTTGAGCAAAAACCTGGAAGCTATGTGGGGTTTTGAGTGCCTTGTGTTGCTTGAAAGGATCACAGAGGGACTTTGGAACAAAGAGGGAGGTATAAACCTGATATTCCCACAGTGTCACTCAAACAGCCATGTCTTTCACTAAATCTTCTCATCCTTCTCAGTTTGACTTCACCCTTCTTTTGCAAATGTTGTCTGGAAGACCGCTTGCCCTGAAGGGCAAAATATGTCCCCAGAAGTAGTCAGCAACATGTTGATGACTCACTGCTCTATTTGTACTTTTCAGTGAGATTTTTTTTGTGTCTACATTGGAAATTTGCACATCGCTTTGGACCCTATTTCTTTTTTTCCCCTATGTTTAGCATTTTTAATAGTGCAGTTAATAAACCAGTCTGTCTTTCTTTTCTTCTGTATGTTAGATGTGAAGAAGGACTGGTCAGATCACGCCTTGTGGTGGGAAAAGAAGAAGACATGGCTGCTGAAAACCCACTGGACATTGGACAAGTATGGCATCCAGGCCGACGCCCGGCTGCTCTTCACGCCACAACACAAACTGCTGCGTCTCCAGCTGCCCAACATGAAGCACATGAAGGTCAAGGTGAACTTCTCAGACCGGGTCTTCAAGGCTGTGTCGGACATCTGCAAAACCTTCAGTGAGTAGCTCCAGTGGCTCATTAAAATGATGCTAGATTGCTGGGAATGCTTTTAACGTTTCAGGAACGTTATAGAGAATGGTTATTATGAGACGAGGCGGAACGCGAATTGGCAAAGAATTATGGGAATGAAGTTTTTTAGATATATTGAAGGCACCCACCCTGCTCAGCTGAAAACTTCCTCTAGAGATACTATATTTAGAAATATTTTGCATTGAACTTTGAAAACCATATCCTTCCTCTTGATTTGTTTTTATTTAGTAATTAGCTGTGTTTATTAAACATGCTCTGTTCTGCACGACACAGCATGGTTGACCAGTTTGAAGTAGTGTCCTTGAACCCAGGGCTTCAACTTTATCTCTCCATAATGTTTAGTATACAGCGATTATAAACCTGTCAGGCTTAGAACTCACACCCATACGCGTATTTATGCTCATTCTTTTGTTTTCTCTGTTACTTGCACATTATTGTCTTTTATGTTCATTTTCAAATAAGCATTCCCCACATCTTGTAAACAGCCTCACACACTGGGGGTCTCGTATCACTGGCTCCGTACTGTCCTTTCTGTGAGCAATGAGTCAGAGGTCACATTCTGGACCCCATTAGGCTCTGACCTGCTGACTTCCACTTTTCTGCAGCAGACTTCACCCCATGCCCCCTGATTCCTAGCTACTATTTCAATCAGCATTTGCAGGTTTAGAGCCTACCACCCAAAGAAACTCTTCTGTAAGACAGGCTCACAGCACACCTGCTGTCTTTGCCTCAGCTGTCCAGTTGAATATTGTAGCTTCCACTGCAGTTTGTTGCTTTTTGTTTGCTATTATAGGTAGCACCCTGACAGCAAAACAGCTCTGCAGAAAAAAACAAATATCACATTTAAACTTCACAATGAGGGTGTTTTGGAAAACAGAAGCTGGAAAATTTGGAATAACCAGGACAGCAGTTTTTTCTGTCAGCTAAGCCTCATTATAAATGTATCTATTTCTGTAGGAAAACTGATTCAGCTTCACAAAAATGAAGGAGAGATTGCTTTTGGCTGACTTGACACGTGTCAGGATGTTGACTGCTGACTGTAAAGAGTTCTTTTTACTTTGCTTTCATTTATTGCTCATTAGTAAGAGACAGTTCTGCTCTGTAGCCTTATGACAGCTGACTTGGCTTTCTTGGGCAGGTCTTCTCTGGAAGCAACATTTTTTGTTCTTGGCATCTTTTAATTTGACAATTTCCTGTAATTTTTAATTTTTCCTTCTGGCTGCCTTTTAAGCTGAAAAGTACAGAAAATCTGAGAGGACATGATGAACTCTGTCCAGCTTTCCTTTGCTCCAGACAGTAGAAAGGGAGCGGCAGAAATGCTTAAAAATGAAAAACGATTGAAGCAAAGATTCTGAAGATATTTTTATGGCAAAATGTTTATCAGTTGTAGTTTTTCTTGTCTGGCCATCTGACCACACAGAAGCTATTTCCTGTTTCTCTTGTGTAGGTTTTGGCTTTTATGGTTTATTTTTTATCATTTTGTTTTGTAGTTTGATCAATTATGCTGTTACTAATCTATCTTTATTTTGTAAATCTGAACAAAAAGTATGTATCTTTGCAACTTTTCGTTTTGTCTGGCTTTGAATCCTCGCTGTATAATCCAATTACCACAGTGAACTTTACATACTGTACAGTAGAAAGGCGTAAAAAATCAAGATAACACTCCAAGTTAAAAGTCTGATTCTCACCGCTGTGCTTCTCCCAAGTTCAGAGCAGCTGTTTTCTGACACAGACACAGTCCATCTGGCCTGACCGGGTCAGTAGAGAACTCAGCAAAAGGTTAATGTACTGTAATACATGAAAATCACTCAGTTTTTGACTGTTTACATCTTTTAGGCAGCCCTCACATTCTGTACTGCTGACTTGATGCCAAAGAAGAAAATTTAGATTTTTCACATTTAGTTTCGGGCAAAAGCTTCTTCAGAGGCTGTTGAATTGTTTTTGTAAACCAGCACACAAAATGTACCTTTCACTGCAGACTAACACGTGACTGTGGATTTAAAATGAAGCTGATTATTTAGCAGAACACATTTGGGGTAACAAATGGCAGGTTCCTGAACTAGATCATAATTTGTATGCAGTCCTTTATCACAATCTGAGGGAACATAGACACAGTAGTATCTTATTGTACACGGAGTCCAAGAATCAGCTCCATTACTTTGAGTTAATCAGTTAAATCAGGAAAGCAAGGAGACGTGTGGAACTGCATGTCTGTATCACACCATGTAAAGGACAACTTTAAAGGAGGAAGTTAAGAGTTAAAAGAACTTGGTTGATAAGGCAGCTTCTTCCTCCAAAACAGTCCATTTGTGTGAACTGTTTGTGGTGTTTTGGTCTAACGGACTAATGGACCACCAACCCTGTCTTCCGATCTGCTGGACCCAAGTGTGCTGGGTAGTGTTGTCACAACATATAAGCTCTGTGGTTTGGCTTAAATTTACGTAATCTCCAATATTGTTTATGCTTAGTTACATTTTTATTCCTGCCCTCTGTTTAAGACTGATTGATAGTAATATTTGGTAATTTTCTGGAGAATAAACCCTTAAATACATTCTCACTTAGGAATGTTTAAAGGGAATGAGTGACGCTCCTTTTTTAACCCAAGTAGGGTCTCCATTTGTATGTGCAGTAAATTTTAACATTGTAAAATTAGACTATGACGATGTTTGTGATTCTTTGTGGCTGGAATTACTCACTGCAGTGAATCATCTGTTTCAAGCAGCGGATCTTTAATTCCAGCTGGCTCTCAGACAACTCCTCTCTTCTGGCTTTCAGCCTGGTTACTGCCAGACAGGCCTGAAGAATGGAGAACCTGGGTCTTACTATCCAGGTGTCATTTCTGCTGATGGAAATCAGCTAAGCTTTTGTATGCTTACACGCCGTTACTCCTTCTGACATCATCGCATAGTATGTCGTGAGTGTTGGAGAACTGATTCCTTCAGGTGAAATTCTTCCCTAAACCCATTCTTAAATTATTGATGTAGCATATGATCAAAGTATTGACTGAATGTCAGCAGAAAGCAGCTCAAGTTCTGGAAAATACTAATGGAAATGTTTTAAATGTAAGCTTGCTTTGGTTATTTTCTTTTTCTATTGCTTTAAAACCTGCCATCAAATTATCCCAAGTTTTCACCAACATGTTTCATCAACAGCTTAGAGGCACATTGGAAAACTTTTATTCTTGCACTAAAATAATCCCTACATGATTGTCTGAATAAAGGCTGGAGCATTGCTTGCAAATAGGGGCAATTTTAATTTAATATTTAAATTAATCTTAAAGGTAAATTGCAGTATTAAATTCTGCATGGTTGTAGAAAAAGTCAACTATTAGCAATAACAAATAATGGAAATAAATGGTGATTAGATTAGCCAGTATATAATACTTTTGTGGTTCTGGAAGGTCCTTAATACAGTTCAAAATATTAGCAAATATGTTTGTAAAAGAGCCCTTGCTAATGGATGAACTAATTAGCTTTTCCTGTTTGTTGAAAACTGAGTGTACTTATGACAGCACAAAAATTTCATTTCACAAAAATGCTTTATGATATTTTTATTTTATTTTATTTTTTACTTTTGGCAATATTAATGGGAAACTAGTTCCTTGGATTTTACATTTTGGATAATTTAAAGAACATAAAGGAATCCTCTAGACAACATGAAGCCTCCATCAACACTGTTTTTTTCTAAAAGTTTTAGAAGATTGTTTATATTATATTTGTTTATTTCTCCTAAGGCCAAAAGAAAGGCTCCACATTACTTTTGCAGGAGCTTTTGTATTTCCTGTTTGTTTTTTTTTTGATAGATGATACTGAACTTGGCTCTGAAATGGATTTGAGCCTATTCTTTAGCACTTTTAAGACCTGAAATCTACAAAGAGCAACAAACGTTTATGATAAAGGTTTGCAATTTAATTCATGCCTGAATAGTGGAAATAACTGAAAAAATATTATTTATATCAGATAGATTACCTTTTTTCAGTATTATTCAATCAGTGGGTTTTTTTTTGTTGTTGTTTTTCAAAAGTTTCCATGTTGAACCTATAAGTGTTAATCAATTAAAAAAATATTATAGTAACATGCCACATGCTTCTGCTATGCTTTACCAGGACCCACAGTCCTATCTGAGTACTCACAGTCTGATACATATTTCACCATGCGTGTCGGCCTCCTCACATAGCTCAGTGCAGGCTAAAGCTCAGCACGCCAGGAACTTGCATGGCTGTATAAGGGCACAGTTACCGCGCTGCAGTGCTACAACAAAGTAAGACTGAGGGAGGAGGGAGGCCGTGAGCGGCTGAGCTCCCATCTGGTAGTTCTTAAAACTTCTGGAATGCTTTTGCTTTAGTTACACAAACCAAACAAGCCACCTCACCAAGTCAAGATGTCCTCTCGACCCTCCTGTTTGGGCTGTCCTCAACGTCTTTGGCAACCTCCTCAGTCACAACACTTGTTCATCTTTTAACTAAAGAAAGTTCAGACTGATGTTGGTCTTTGAAATAGGATGGGCAGCTGTTTGTAGGGGGGTAAAATTTATTTTTCAAATTCTTCCTGAAATCGGCATGCTCTTTTGATTTATATTGAAACCGTGACAAGTCCAAATTTAGCTAAGAGTCCAGATGTGTGCGCTTTCACGTTCGATTCATTTGTTCTAATCTTGACACTCTCTGGCTGTTCTAAGCCCTCCATCAGAGCAATCCCGTCATAGCTGTTGCTGAGTGATGGCTCCCTCGCTCTTCAGTCCAAGGGATGGGGAAAATTGACGAGAGGCAGGAGAATACTCTTCTGTTTTAGTCATTATCAGTGTTTCTAACTTAGCGTTGTGTGGAATTCAACCACTTCATGTACAGATTTTCTATATGGTTACTTTTTAAATTTGGATTTGCTGCTCTTGCTCTAAAAAATTGGTTGTCCATCGATTCATCAGCAGCAGCTGACTTTTGTGTGCAGGGAATCGTTAAAGGGGGAATGTTGGAGGGAAATGAGGTTGTGTCTGTCTTGCCTTAGTTGGAGATTACATTCAAAACATTTTTGGGGTGGGGTGGGGGTGCCGAGAAAAGGAGTCTGCAATTTTTCACCCAATATGTGCACAGCTGTCTATAGTTTCAACCCATCTTTTGTCTTTTTGTCTCCTCTTCTTCCTACTCTTTTTCCCGTCTCTTGTTACAAAATATGTTGACTTTGCATCTCTGTTTGCCTGTCCTATATATTTTCTGCTCATTGTTTATGTGCATTGCAAGAGGTCAAGTGGTTTATTTAAAGCCTGCAGTTTAAAAAAAAGGCTAATTACTGTTTTTTTGTGACTCGTGATCCCAAAAAAGGCCTTACTTTGTGTACAGAATGGCTTGGCTTGGCTTTGTCTCTGATGGTTCAGTTCACAGTATTTTGCTTCAAATGAACGTTTTTGTCTTTTCACCACAGATATCCGCCACCCAGAGGAGCTGTCTCTACTGCGCAAACCTCGTGATCCTAAGAAGAAAAAGAAAAAGTTGGATGAGGCAGACCAGGAGGATAACCTGGAGCTGGAGGGTCCACTGTTGACCCCTGGATCAGGTGACTTGCATTTGCATGTTATTGTAGTGTTAGTTCCAAATATACATTTGAAAAGGTAAACTTTCTAAGCTCTGATTTTATTTTATTTTTTTTTTTGAATTGCCAAGTAAGAGGTTTAACTTTAACTTTATTATTGTTTCATGAATAGTTAATATATAAGCAGTAGGTTGATCAGCAGGTTCTGTTGGCTCCCATGAAGCAGCCTCCATCCCTTTTTTGTGTTTGTCTGCAATTATGGTTGAGAAACCACTAAGATAACTCCAAATTGCTTCACCCAACTGCTACTGACCAAATGTGAATGTGTGAGTTTGAGGCCTGCATGGGATTGACAACCATAGCTCCTAGTTTTTCAGGCAGAGGGTGGACTAAAAATGGTTGAGATTCCACACATAGCTGGTCATGTTGCCATTTTAAGCTCAAACCAGGCAACACGAGTGCAGTTATTATGACCCTTCTCCTTCTTGCATCGTGCGGAGGAGTGTTACAACCATATGAGCAGGGAGGAGCAGAACCAAACAGACTGGGCTGCTGCTGCAGTGTTAGCATCCAGCAACAACTGATAATGCTATGGAACAGGATAAATGAGACTCTTTGTGTGAAGAGGTCTCCTTTTGCTTTACAATCTGTTCCTGCTTCATTTGCCCTGTCTGGCTACTTATCCACTCACAAATGGATGGAAAGAAGCCTAAATATTTTTGTGAACTTCTCGAGTTTTTCTCTTAACTTAAAAAAAACAATCATCAGTGCTTCATGCATTTGCCTGTTTAAGGGGAAATGAGTATTAAAAATGTAAAACAGAGCCGCTCATCAACAACAAATGCTGATCACACCCAAAGTCATATCCTTACATAATATGGGTGTGCTACAGTAGAGATGTGTCCTGTTCCACAAATAAATCATGCCTCACGGTTTGGTGGTGCAGAGTAACTGAACTTCAACAGGAACATTCAGAATCTGTACATTATCACCAGGTTACCTGTGTGTTTACGTGTGTATGTATGCGCATGTTTCCTGGTGTCACATGCTGCAGTCAGAAAGTGCTTTTCATGGTTGAGTTATCGAATGCCATTCTGTCCCTTGTGGGGAAGCGCTGGCCTCTCAGCCCAGGCCTTCTGATCAAAATCACAAGGCTTTCATTTAACATCCTCCTCCTTCAGTATGATTAGAATTTCATTAATTCATACAAGTAATTATTTTAAAAATCTAAGAATTTCTGCAACACAATGAACATTGTTTATTAGCAGAAAGAATTTAAATAACTATATTTTCCCTCCTATTTAGGTATATTTTTGTAGTTATTTGAAACTCTTTAAATTCATATTGTGTAGATTATGAGCATTGTACGAGTATCCTGTCAGTCTTCACAGAATTGGTCATTTCTGCTAAGAAATTGTGCTACTAATTTTAAACTGTTACGGTTCAGACCAAGACCCATGATATTACACATAATGCCATACAGCTTGTTCCACTGGACTCAATGCTTTGTAATGTGTCCTCAGGGAGCCAGAACTTTATATTTGTGCTGCAGTTTATATTTGAAGAGCTGGGTTATGTTGACCAAAACTTTCCCTGGATTTGAAACGACTCATGTTGCGTTGGTTGGTTAATCAAACCATGGTGATCCCTCTTTATAAAGAGGGGTAAACTGAGTCATTCTCTGTGGGACTGAGAGCTGGCAGTGTCTGTGGAAATGCCACAAAACTCTGTTTTTATTTTTCTTCCTCAGCTGTGTCTTTTCTTGTTGTCTTCTGTCCTTCTGAGTTTTTCATCAATTTAAATCTGACCTACTGATTTTTGTTTTCATTCCACTCCTCCTTTCATTCCAATGGTTTTGTCCCTTCCTTCGTCCTCTTTTCTTTTCATCCTAGCCTCTGAAATAATTTACATCGGACCCGTCAAAGGTAAGCCTTCCTCTTCTGTCCTTTTTTCTTTGACACTGCTACTACACATTTGCCTCCTTACCGTCCTCCTCCCTCCCTGTCTCCCACCACTGCTGGTGTGTTATGGTCACATGACATCCATAACCTTTGGGACTAGCAGCAGAGTCACCTGACTGCTCCTCTGGTGAAAGTCACCTGATGTTGGTAGTCTCATGATAAATGCTTATGCATCCTATTCGAAATTAGCTCAAATCCCACTTTTCTCCAAGCTAATTAAAGCCTGCTCACTGTGCCTGCTGAGCGATGTGCAGGATAGCAAATCACTTTATAGCCATGGAAACTTTTTGCTTGAAGTGGAAGGTGTGTGTGTATATTTGTATCAATGAGTGACAAATTGTGTTTTTGCTATTGTGTGTGCAGAATCCTAACGACATGCATATAGTTTATTTCAATCTACATTATAAATCAACTAACGATCCACACAGAAGCTTTATGTAAAAATAACAAATCCACGAGATGCTTTATTTTATTGACAGCTTTATTGTTATTTACTTCTGGTCTTAACAGTTGATGGTGGTCCAGTTTTCTCTAAGGTCTGTATTTGGGATTAGAGTCATGCTAACTATAATGATGCATTTAACCAGTGTTGAAGAGTAAGTCAACAAGATGAAGCCTACTTGTGTTTATTTTAACTTTCACATTTTAAACATTTAATAGACTGCTAGCTTTTGCCTTTCACATGGTTGCTCTGAATGGTTTACATTCCTTCAAAGAGCCAATGGGAATTGTGTATACTCTCCCCAACCCAATGAACTCGGCATTAGTAGGAAGACCTTGAAGGAATCACTGGATAACATCCTCCCCCCCCCAGAAAGAATGAATGGGTGGTCACAGCCTGTACCCCTTTCTCATGACCTCAGCACACAAACAAACACACTCACAAACACAAACCAAGCCCACTTCCTTTTTTTTATTTTCAGAAGGGATTTAGTGATTTAGTCAGTGTTGCTTCTTGACCCTGCACAGGGAGAGAGGGAATGGAGGGGAGGATGTGACCAAAAATACTCCACAAGGCCAATCGACAGGATATGTAAACACCTTCACTGCAGTGGTTTAGAATTGTAGTAAAAAGCCAAGATTCAAATTGTAAAGAAAATGATAAAATAAAACATTTGAATAAAAATTACAATTATCTGTATATTTTAGACTTGTAGTTTTCTTTCTAAACTTGCTTGTAAACTGTATAATGAAGATGTAATTAATGGTTTTGCGTCATATCTCCCCTTGTCCTGTGAGCAATTTGTGTTACAGTTTGCTGTGTGAAGTGTTTTTTAATTCTTTTGATTGTGTACGTGGATGATTCTGCTTTTATTGTGCATTATTTGCATGCCAATCCACATCAGTTTCAGTATCAACAATAAGACATTGTTGAAGTCCGTCATTTGCAAAAACATGAACTGGTAGTCACATGGACTTATTGACTGTTAGTTGGTTTTGTTATGTTAGGCTGCAACAGCAACAACATAAGGCAAAACATGCATAAACAAAGATGTTTGTTAAATGTTTTGTGGGTGGTTTTGTTTAACAAGGAACTAATGTCTGTCTTTTGTCTTTTTTAGGGAGCATCTACTCCAGTCCAGGCTTGTACAGTAAGACAATGACTCCCACCTATGATTCCAGAGATGGCAGTCCTTTGTCTCCCACCTCAGCTTGGTTTGGAGACAGCCCCTTGTCTGAGGGCAATCCTGGCATTCTTGCTGTCAGCCAGCCGATTTCCTCCCCAGACATCCTGGTCAAACTCTACAAGCCCCAGTCCCTTTTGGACAAAGCCAAAATCAATCAGGGGTGAGATGTTGTTTGGCCAAACTGTTCCGTTCTTAGTATTATGATTGTTTGTTAAATAATGTAGACTTGTGCAGCTTTTTAATTTAGTTGATTGAGACTCCATCTTCTCATAACCTCATTAACCATATGTACTGTCTGAACAGGTGGTTGGACTCATCCAGGTCTCTTATGGAACAAGATGTGAAAGAGAATGAAGTTCTCCTGCTGAAGTTTAAATATCACAGTTTCTTTGACCTCAACCCTAAGGTACATCACACAAAGCATTCCAACATCCTCCTCGTGGCAGTCAGTAGTTTGTTGCTCATGTATTACTTCTTATTTTTACTTCATTCAATGTAATATATAATGTTATCCATTAGTTTTCTTCAAAAAGTAAAATCTTTAATGGCACATGAAGTATTGTTGTTTTTATTCAGTCTGTGTTTGTCCACAGTATGATGCCATCCGAGTCAACCAGCTGTATGAACAGGCCAAGTGGGCCATCCTGCTGGAGGAAATTGAGTGCACAGAGGAGGAAATGATGATGTTTGCTGCCCTGCAGGTAAGAATACAATGTATGCCATACATTTGTGTGAGAGCTAGATCTTTTCTGTGCTGTTTCAGCATTATGAGGTGAAAACAAATTGGAGAAATTGGAATTGGATTGGAGCCCAAAGCTGAGCCATTATTTTGCAGAATGAGTTAATGTAGACAAACACTCTGTCTGGGCTTCTCGGTATGCTTTAATATAAATCTGTTCCAGTAATTTTTGAATTACAATAGTTCCTAGAAATATTGGAGTCATGTCATG
>JAVKLF010000002.1:6359948-6370715 GCA_034783495.1 Millerichthys robustus
CGGTATGCTTTAATATAAATCTGTTCCAGTAATTTTTGAATTACAATAGTTCCTAGAAATATTGGAGTCATGTCATGCTTTTAAACTAAAATATTTTAATCAACATTTATTAGTTTACAACAGTATAATTATGGTGGACCGATCCTGTCATAATTGGAAATTAAAAGCAGAAATATATATATGAAACTGCAAGTCTACGGAAAATGAAAAGTAAATATACACAATAAATATATATGTCTGCTTTTATATCCAATTATGAGAGGATCGGTCCTCCATGATTACCTCGTCAGTCAGGAAACTGTCATTGTCTTGTGGTTCTTCTAAGTAAATGGACATCTGTAAGACTCTGCAGCAATATCATTCATGGACAATGTTTCAAAACATTTTGTTCATGTCTGTTCATGTATAGGACCAAACGTTATGGCGAAGCTGTAAGTGTATTTTTTGTCAACTCTGAAGCATCTTGCTGCTGGAATTTAGCGAGCTGGTTTGTGTTGAACTTTAAAGACATTAGTAATATTCACATTTGAATCAAGTTCAAATGAAAGAAGTGAATAATAAGAGGAGTTTTGTCCCTTACTGCTCTGCACTGATCTGTTTAGGATGTAGGTCAGAACCTAGCCTCGTTGCCATTGAGCGTTTGGGTCACCAGTGAAAGGGGAACAGTGGAAGTGATTTACAGATGTTAACCCCTTTTGCTTCCTCAAGTTGCTAGACGTGAGGTGGTGTCCTTACTATTTCTGACCATCATAAACGGTGGGCGCCAAGACCTGAGGACGCCACCCTGTCCTCACCCCATGGGTAATTATAGTCCATCTTGGGCCACCGGACTCCATACCTCTACCAGGACCACCCACCCCAACTAGAACCATCTTAATAACCTGCTCACATGCTTTTAAATCCTACTTGTGCTCTGAGTTCTTCCTGAGTTCTTTGTTTTTTCTAACGGAGATGTAGATTCATGGTTAGTGTTCAGACTGGAGGCAGCTCTGTCTGTTAACAGTTTACAAACCTCTTCTATGTTCCAGTCACCTAGTATGAGTTCAGAGATTTCATGCTTGAGAAATGCAACCGTCTAAATAAAGAGCAGTGATCATCTAAATCCAGTATGCTGCTGTTGGGTGTTGGCTTGCTCCCACCTGGATGTTTCACTTGGACAGTTTACAGAAATTTGGTAACCAAGGGTCAAGAAACGCAACTGACCACAGAGTCTTAAATAGAAACAGGAAACGAGCCTCCCAGGGTGCAGTTTTTAGACAAGAATGTCAATGTGAAAACGCAATGAGTTTGAGTGTCATGTTGAACCCTTTGTCCTTCATCCTTCTGGCCGATGCCAGACATATTTCTTTCTAACAGTACATTGTGGCTCTCACTCTTTGGGCAGCTGTTGGTAGCGGGCCATTGGTGATGAGTTGACATGAAATATGACAATTGTCAACAAGCTGCATTTAGTTTTTGTGACTCACTGTGGGCATTTCTGTTATGAGCCTATCCTGGTGAACTGACATTTCCATTGTTACAAAAACATGTTTTCAATGCCACACTCTTGCACATATGTACCCACTAAGAATGATTTTATAGCATGTTACACTTCAAAGACATGCTGTAAAAACATTTCCCTGACCGCAGTGCTCATTACACAGTATGTTAGCATCACCAGCCATGATGTTGCAACAAGGCATCTTTATTGCATTTAGACATCTTATTTTTTTGGTTGCACTAATCGGCTCTTCCTCATCTCCTTCTTCAATACTGAATATTAATTGGAAGGACATATCACTAATTTCAACACTTCCTAAAGTATTTTTATGAGAATAATTATGAACAAGGTTCCTTTTTATAAGAGGAAGTTGGAGAGTTATTGTATCAGTAGTGCACACGGCAGCAAACTTTACAGAAATCAGCACAAGCGTTAACTACATTGTTGACGCGAGTAATGGTTTCCAGCTACGTTTTCCACCATCTGGTGCTCTCTTTATACCCTCAAGTCCTAAGTGTTTGATTTTCACCTTTTTTTCGTGGTGGATTTAAGGCACAAGTATTGATAATTTACAGGTCCTGCTGTCATCCTTAAGAAGATTCATTATTTGAAAACTCCTAAAAGCTGAGCTAACTGGCCATTTTTCTTTACAGTACCACATCAACAAACTCTCAGTCATGTCTTCTGACAACCACATGAATAACAGCGAGAAAGAGGTAGATGAGGTGGATGCAGCCCTGTCTGACCTGGAGATCACTTTAGAAGGAGGGAAAACCTCCAACGCACTGGTATGAAAACACTGGCACCTTCACTACATTTTATTTCGTACGCTGTTTGGGAAATTGTGCAACATTTTTCAGCCCAATGCTGAAAATAGGATCCTGTTTTATTGCAGTTTATTGAGTTATAGTTAATAAAGCTAACCAGTTATAATAAAGTGAGCCAACATGTCGAAAAGCATTCTGTATCCTATTATGCTTCACAGGGAAACAACAGCAACATAAAAAATAAAACTTACAAATTTGACCGTGAGCTCATTATTTAGATTAGGTTTCAGCCTTGTACTAACAGTAGTTTTGTTTCTCCTTTCCTAACAGGGTGACATCACATCTATTCCTGAGCTAGCAGACTATGTTAAAGTCTTCAAGTAAGTCTCCTTTCAAAACTACCCAATCCCTCAAGACTATTCAAGTGTTTACTGAAGACAAAGAAACTCTGTGAGACCATGTCATTCTCTCATTCTTACTAAAAAGATTGAGAGTCAAACAAAGAACTGTAAAACGATCTTTTCTGGCCTAACAAGATCTTTTTTACCTGCTTTGCAATGGTGTAATAGGTTGAAATGTTTGCCAAGAGCTGTTTGCTGGGGGTGAGCTTTTAGTTTGTCTTCAGAATGGCTGCACTTGGACAAAGCTGATTTTGAATCTTATCCATATTTGGCTTGAAGACTTTGCTGACGGGCTGCTGGCCCCAGGGGTGGTTGTCTCTTAAAGGTAGTATACAGTATAAAGTTAAGGGGGAGTATGATGGCAAGAGGCATTTTTAAAAAATTGTTTTCCCCAATGCTGGCCTCTTTCCAGTTAACGTAGCGGAGTTTTCAACTTGGCAAATTAGAAACTCGTTTCTGATTTGCAGTTTCTTATAATCCCCCTCACACCTTTTTGTCTCTCAATTACTGTGGTTAAAGACAATGATGATGATGATATTTGTTTGTATTGTTGGGATTTTTAAAAAATCTAATCTATTTACTTTGTATTTCTAGACCTAAAAAGCTGACACTGAAAGGCTACAAGCAGTACTGGTGCACGTTTAAGGACATCACAATATCCTGTTACAAGAGTAAAGAAGAGGCACACGGGACACCTGCTCACCAAATGAACCTGAGAGGTGCTGATTTACAACTGCAGCATTGATGCTGCGTCATGCCCATCCTAGAATGCGATGCTTTTTATTTGTCTGCTTCAAGAATGTTATCTTAGCTGGTGGGTTCACAGAAAGGTTGTGACCTTTGACCTCATCTTCCTGTCTGCATTTTGACTATTTCGGTGTAGGTTGTGAGGTAACGCCAGATGTTAATATCTCGGGTCAGAAATTCAACATCAAATTGCTAATTCCTGTGGCCGATGGCATGAACGAGATCTGGCTTCGGTGCGACATGGTAAGCCTGAACTTGGTGCACCCTTTTCTTCTGTGTTTTTTTTTTTCTCTGTTTGTTTGTCTTATGATGTCTTTTATTTTGCATGCCTCATCTCCAGGAGAAACAATACGCTCACTGGATGGCCGCATGTCGCCTGGCCTCCAAAGGGAAGACCATGGCCGACAGCTCATACAACCTGGAGGTCCAGAACATTCTGTCCTTCCTCAAAATGCAGCACCTGAATCACGACCCTCAGTTCATTGAACCGGTCGCCACTGATATCAACCCAGAGTGTTTGGTGTCCCCGCGTTACCTGAAGAAGTACAAAAACAAGCAGGCAAGTCACCTTTTGGGCCTGTTGTGTATTTTGTGGATTGTTTATCTCTGTGGTGAGTTAGTTGTGTGTGTAGCTAGATGGAAAAGAATGTGCTTCCCAGACAAGCACCACCTGGCATCAGCTGTCTTCCACTGGAATGTAGCTTCTACTCCCTTGTTTTTTTTTTTTTACTTTCCTCATCCTCCCTAAGTTTCCTCCACCTTCCCAGAATAAATGAATGTGGACAGAGTTTTGTGGAACAAACATTTTGAGCAACAGTAGTGTGTAAAAGGCAAAGCTAACAACCAGTTGTAATATGTAAGAACTCTTAATGTACTTATTGTTTTTTAAATAGTCAGGCGAAACCTCACTGTGCCCGGCAGATTTCCATACAAACAAATAGGCTGCCGTGTGCACACAGGAACAGCTGAGTACACAGCGGTGTTAAAAGGGGGATGGATGAGGCTGGCTTTTACCTTCCTGTGTGCAGCTTACGCACTTAATCTGCTTTTGTCTAAAATGTAGTAGAAATGTGGACATAGGTCTGGAATAATGTCAAGAGGCTACTGGTACAGTAAGTGATGACTCAGAAATAGTCTGGAACTCAATCGGAAGAATCATGATTCTAGAGAAAGATTTACTGTATACAGAAAGGAAAGATTAGAGGAGTTGGGAAGGATGTAAAACAGGAAATGTCTTAGAAGGGCTTAACCACAAAGAGCAACAAGTGTATTAATAATATTGATGTATGATAACATCAGCATAAATGTATAAAAATTAGAAGCTTATTTCACTTATAAAAACTCCAGTTTCGATAAAGCACTTAGAGCTGTCAGATTTTATGAGAGTGGTAGTTACTAAAAAGTTTTTCTTTTTCCAGGTTTTGGACAATACTACAGGAAATAAACTATAAATAAACTTTCTAAATTATTTCTGCAGTAAATTGAAACAAAACTGAAGTTACAAAACAAAAATGACAAAACTCTACATCTAATCAGGTTCACTGAGACAACATACAAACTTCAATTTCCCTTTTTTTTATTAGAATTTTAGTTTGTAGTATTAGTCCAGCAGCAAGTGTGTGACTGTGATGTTTTTTTTTTAACTCAGCTCCAGATCCAGTTTAGAGTCTGAAAGATGATTTCCGCAGGCACAACATTAATGGTGTACAGTATGTACAGTGTGCTTGTTCCCTTGTGTACAGACACACACACACACACACATGCGCGCGTGTAGTTGTGTAGTGGGCGTGGGGCAATCGGAAAATGAGCCTTACTTGGGAATGTTGCCTGGGAAAACCGTCTGTGAAAAGCCCGTTAGTTCTCCAGGCAGCTGCAGCCCCTCCCATCAACCCCCCCCCCCCCCCCCCCAACACCACCAAACTGGACTTCCTGTCGCAAGACTCATCTGAGAAGACTTCCCGCGCTGCAGCTTCAAATAGATGTGAACACAAAAAAATATGGGAGATTATCTTAACCAAAGTAGTTTCTGGTCTGATGAATACATTTACACAAAACCAAAGTATTTTAAGAAAAAGAAACTACTTCTGAAGCTCCGTGACTCTTCTGCTTCCACTCCTCTCGGTAGATATCGCCATCTTGTGGATGAAGGGGTTTAAACTTTGTTTTATTTGTGGAAGTTGTTACAGAGTTACAGTACAGTTACCAATTCAAAGCTTAATTTCCACTGCTCCAGTTCTGTTTTTGACTAATATTTTACCATACAGTTGTTACATTTGCCTTTCTCTATTTTGTGAGAAGCTATTTATTATCTGTTTGTTCTGTTTTTGTGGCCAAATGCATGACGCCTCCTTCAAAAGTCCTTTCCAACTGTGCCTTTTTTATGACAGTTATGGCTTCCTGCATTGTTTTATGACCTTTCCTCCCTCCACAGTGATCTTATGTGCCTGTTCTTTGTTCAAACTCTTTTTTTCTCTCTCTCTCTGTCTGTCTGTTTTTTTTATCTGCATTATTGTCATACCCCTGTCTCTTCCAATACACACCTCCCCTCTTCAGCCAGGCTATGTCAGGGACTTGGTAAGTGATGTGTTCACTGGGTGCCTTTAAAGCTTTAGTGCATGTTTTTGTGAAGTTTTTTTGTTGTCTGGGTAGTCTCATCTAACTATCAAATAGTAGCTGCCATAGTAGAGTAGATGGTATTGTTTATGATGCCTTCTGTTTCTTGTTTGTATTCAGCTGGAATGAGTTTCCAGAGAATATCAAAAAAACAGGGAAGTCACCAAAAAGTACTGAGGGTGTGGAAGCGACAGTGGTTTTAGACGGATAAATGGGCCGAGCAATTTTGCTGCATGCTCCAAGTCTTTTAACACCCATTATTCCATCAGTTTGTAGATTTATTTCTATATTTCTGTAATATGAAAAAGACGAAAACATCTGTCTCTGTGGGAATGTCATCCATCACAGGAAATCTAAATAAGTTTATCATGGTGTTGACGTTTGTGTAGCGTTCATGCCACTTATAATTGGTTTAATACAAATCATTAAACATGCATGCAGACTCACACGTTCAAGCTTTTCTTCACTCGTTAATCTTATCTGGCTTCTCATGGGCTCAAATTTATGTGTTGTGTGAAGTTTTGTCATTGTCATTTGACATGGACACTTCTGTGTTCTGATTTGGAGTTGGTTGCAGCTTGTTGACACATTTGGTGTGTGTGTGTGTGTGTGTGCGTGCGTGCGTGCGTGCGTGCGTGTGTGTGTGTGAGACGAGGGGTTGGGTGTGGTGAGTGTTTAAATGTTTGGCAATGGCCTAAATTCCTTTCCACAGGGGAGTTTGTAATGACTTGAATTATTACACCATATTATAAGCATGCGTGATTTGTGTAATCAACAGATTTCAGCCCGGATTCTGGAAGCCCACCAGAACGTGGCCCAGATGAGTCTCATCGAGGCCAAGATGCGCTTCATCCAGGCGTGGCAGTCCTTGCCTGAGTTTGGAATCACTCACTTCCTGGCAAAGTATGGCAAAGTCTTGGTAAATTTCTGATGCTCATTAGGTCAGTTTAGCCACAGCACACAAATTGACCCCCCACACACACATCATGTAGATTTCAGGGTGGAAAAAAAGAAGAGCTGATCGGAATCACCTACAATCGTTTGATCCGGATGGATGCCCACACTGGAGATGCCATCAAGACCTGGCGCTTCAGCAACATGAAACAGTGGAACATCAACTGGGAGATTAAGATGGTGAGGGACCCAAATCAATAACCTTTTTTCACTCTCATCTATTATTTAAAATGACTTCTTGGTGAATTACTGTTGCTTTTAGACCTGAACTGTTGACCCAATGTGACCGCTGTTTTGCGCACGGTGCTCTTAGGTGACCGTGGAGTTTGCAGACGAGCCCAGTCTGTCTTTCATTTGTGCCGAAGTGGACTGCAAAGTGGTCCACGAGTTCATCGGTGGCTACATCTTCCTGTCGACACGTGCCAAGGACCAGAACGAGTCACTAGATGAGGAAATGTTCTATAAGCTGACGAGCGGCTGGGTCTGAGCTGTCCTGGACCTGCGGGTGGGGTGCTTCAAGGATAAGAAGGTCAGGGGTTCAGGAGGGAAGTGGAACAGAATCGTATGGGTTTATTTTATTCTATTCTGTTGTCTTTTGAAGTGTTTAAACGTGCTGAAGATCCCAAAGCAGCACATGCCTTGACATAACTGACACGTTATTGTTATTGTGTTGTTTTTTTTAATGTTTGCATTAATGCTGACAAGATCATTTGTTCCTTCTCTAATCTTCTGATTGGTTTAGTTCAGATGAAATCCTACAATGCCCCTACAAACTCTCCTCCTCTACTCTCAAAACATCTTTGCGTCCATGACCATGTTTTTAATCAAACCCCACATTTAATTCCAAAGAGTCATTTTTATTTGTCCCCTCCATTTGTGTTCTCCAGCTGGACTAAAAGAGCTGAAATCAGACTTATTGAGATAATGGTGCCATGCAAACCTGCGTATATATCTTATTATTTATCCTAAAAGAACAATTCAACCAACATGCCTAATTAAAAGAGTATCTGTAATAGCAGCGGACAATTACTGCAGCTCTGTGTTCTGATCTTAACTTTTTTAAACTCTCATCTTAGCACTTCTACCTTTTTATAGAATCCTGTTTATTAAATAAGCTGTTGTTAAACTTCCTTTTTGCTTCTGATGGCTGTCGTCTTTGTGGAGTAACTCTATGGAATATGTATTAGCCGACACAGAAGACATTGTCTTACACTACAGTTCATGCACTCAGGATTTGACAACCTGGGTGTACTAAATAAGATCCAAGTGTCTTATTTTAGTCGAAAAAGTCAATTAGGTGCTCTAATTGTGCCGATACAGCATGAATTATTTTGCTAGAAGTGGCTCTTCCCAGCTGTTACCTCACTTATTAGCAGCTTCCGCCACAACCAGAGACTTGAAACCATGGATGTGTCATTGTAAAGTGCACGTACACTACACACACAATCGCAATCCCTCCAAGCACGTCTTACATTAATGCAATCCAGTTTCTTACACCATATAGTATTATATTTAAATCAATATGCACCAGCAAAAGGTCACAGATTTAAAAGAATGAATATGCAAACTTTTTTTTTTCCTGTTTTGTTCTTAGTATGAAGGATTGATAAATGAAGTATTATTTTTTTGTAACTAATGTAAAAACACAAACCTTTTATAGAATTGTACAGTTGTTTTTTTTTTCTTTCTTTTTTTCTTTTCTGTGTATTGGGGATTTGGAGGATTTTTTCCCCTTTCATTAAGAAGGTGTAAGCCATCTGTCCGAGTGTAGTACTCAGAACTGTCTGCGTATGTTGTGGTCTTATTGTGTTTTCAAATGAAGATATATATATATATATATGATTATATGAAGACAACACTAGTCTCAAACTCCAGCTGGATAAGATGGGTTTTTCCTTCTAAATTACAAATTCATGTTCATTTTATACTTTGGAAGTATTTTTTTCAGTGAATTATTTAACGTTTCAAATATTCCAGTAGATTTTTCTTTTTTTGTTACAGCCGATGTGTGCTATTGAATCATTTCAACATTAAGAAGACCCTGGAGTTTGAGACGAATCATCAAAAACAGTAGTAATAATAATGTTAAGATTAAATATAAATAACAGAGTTAAGAAAAACAAGATTTTTTTTTTGCTTTGTTTTTTTGTTTGCCTCCAGTGTCCAGAGCGGCTGTGCATGTCCTGCTGTTCTGGTGTCTGACTGTAAAAATGCATTTATTTTAAAAAAATAATAAAGTAATTTTTATTTAAATTGGTTGTTTCCTGTTTTGATTCATTTAATGTTGGACAAGCTAAAGAAAAACTGTGTATTAGTTAAATCGGAACAAGATTGTTTGATTAGTTACATATGTTTTTATTCAAACATGGTTTTGCACAAATCTAAATTATGACCCTTTTTAAGATTTGTTGCAGCTACTCTTTTATATTCAATACAAAATTTGTTGTCTTCAGGGTTCTGTGTGGATCCAGTTGTCTGGGACCGGCTGCTGAACACGGTGCTCCTGCTCAGTTGGGCGTGTTAGTTATTGTCACCAGTGTGATGGATTAAACTGTCGAAGCAGAGCGCTGCTGTCTGTGTGGTGAAAGTAAATGAGCACCAGATGTACGGCCTTCATAGCTTATTAGTTTTTCCTTTCAAAGCACTACAACCTTCTGATGTGTATATATTTTTTCAAATGGATTGGTGCAAAAAATATCTAAAACCTCAAACGTATACATTCACTGTACGTAACGGGTATATTTTTCCTGCTATGGAATGAGACTCCTTGCTTCTAGCATGCTCCACGTGCACCAACAGTGCCTTGCCACTAGATGGCAGTGTGCAGCCTCTGCTGTCATCTTCATGCCCCAGTGTCACGCTGTAAACTTGACCAGACTCTGACCCGTTTATGTCCCTGTAGGAAACAAGTGTCAGATGATGTCTGCTCCCCAGCATGACTCCCGTCCGTCTCTCACCTCCTGAGCTGCTGGGACAAGAATTTGTTAGGGGCACTAATGAGCAGTGACCTTTTAAAACCACCCAGTGTCTGTAGTTTTACTGTGGAGAAGGCCAGCGAGTCAACTTAAGAAGTCTAAGAGAAATGGCATTAATTAAATATATATTTTCTTATTAAACTTCATTAGTCTCAAAAGATGCAAATGTTTAAAGTTCAATTTTATTTTGTTCATGGACATGTTTTTGTTTTTTTGGCGGGGGGCTACTACCACATTTCTTGCAGTCAAATGAGCTCTGATAAAGGTTGGTCACTAAAAATGAGAAGAAAGCAGTCATTTTTGCAAGAACGTCCTGTCTCCTGAAAACAGTACATCTACAAAAATGATGGATTTGAACATTAATACAACCCTGCTGTGGCAAAACTACAGATGTGGGGGCTCAGGTTGGGTCGGTGCAGTGATGCTGGCTGGCCTCAGTGGGGGATGGGTTGGGGTGGCGTGTCTGCCTCCGTAGGGCCCTGGCTTCACTCTCCTGGTGTGCGTTGGGTTTCTCGGCCCTGGGGCTGTGCAGGGGCCTGGTGGGTGGGCAGTTGGGCTGGGGCTCCATGTCCGTGTGGCGGGTGGGGCTTTGGTGGGTCTAGATCTCCCTGAGCTTCCTGTTCATCTCCACTGACTGGGAGTTGCTTTCCCTGCATCCCTCATCTGTTTCTGCCTCTAGATCCTCGTTGTGGTCTCTCTGTTGTGTGGACGTGTCCGGTCTGCCGTGACTTTGGGTTCGTTGGGCCCCCTGCTGGGTTAGGTCTGGCTCTACTTGCTTGATGTCGCTGGGGGACAGTATGACTCCGGTGGTAATACCCACAAAAACTAAA
>JAVKLF010000002.1:6436040-6448263 GCA_034783495.1 Millerichthys robustus
TGACTTTGATAAAAGAGGACAGAGAAATTCACACCTGTCTTCAGTCCTGCAGTCCAGACCTGTTAGTCTACGGAGCTCTGTCAGCTGTGTGGCTGAATATACCCTAATATATTTTAATGATATATGCTGAAGGGAGGAAAAAGGTATGCTGAAAGCAGGATTAGTTTTACGTAAGGTAGAGGCTAAGTCTGGTGCAGCCTGGGTCACCTCAGCGCTTGCCCACGGTGACTTGGCAGATGTGTAGTGAGCCAAAGTGCACAACAGCTGCTCGCTCTAAATCCAGCAGCCAATTCTTCCAATTCTCCTTTCTGCCTTTGAGCTCCTGGAGAGAGCGATGTCAGATGGGCTGGAATCATTTATTATTCTAAGAAGCCTTCCCTCTCAGAATGCTGAATTCTGTCTTGCAAATAAATGTGTCGTCGTTGATCGAAGTATTTCCTTACTTTGATAAATTGTTTTTTCTTTGTGCAGCTATACAGTGGAGTTCTAAAGGAAATAAAAATAGATGTTTGGAAGGAAAAAACACCTCTTCTGGTTATAAATATCACCATGAACACCTGCTGGAAACGAGCTTCGGAAGACAAATGGGGGTCGATGGAAAAGATCTGCAGTGACCTACTTCTGTTTGGTCCTTTTGATGTTAACATTTACAGTACCATGTGCTGTGTTCAGATTTATTGTTTCTCTACACAGCTCTGTAAATTGGAAATGGTTGTATGTGAGGGGAAAACGACTAGGACACATTTTATTATGATCACGCAGTTGTAATAAATATTTTATTGTTGGTAATGTGCTCCTTTCGTACATATAAAACAAATCTTGTGGTTTAATGTAGCATTATTATTATTATTCAACCTACAGTCCTCTCCTGTAGTGAATCCTGCTGTTCTAATATTGACTTGACTTATGAAACAAATTGGCTTCAAACAAACCATGGCATGCAATCTTTTACATCTGGTAGCACTCACTGCTCTTGCAGTCAGATATATTAGTGTGACTAAATTCAGCTCACGTATGTTTACTTGATTGGCCAATTGGGTTTAAAATACATGAGAAGTGATGTTCTGGCTGTTTGTGAGTCTCTAAGGTAATGCATACACATTTTAGCTTTCACAGAGTTACACAAAAACATAGGTAAGTATAAAGAATTGGAACTAGTTAAAGGTCTAGAATGCACCAGCTGCCTTTCATATTAGAGATATCTTGTGCTGCTAAGGAATGGAGTTAAAGCTATTTTGGACAAAAATTGTATAAATGATCGTATGCACAGTCTTGTATTATGTGAGAGCTCATCTTTGTGGTGCTCAGACAGAACGCATTGAGGATAACTCAGCTACTACCACACCTAATAGCACTTTTGGCATCAGCTTTAGATGAGTTTTCTTTTTCATTGTGTTGTTTTGCATATTTATTAGTTTGAGTCACCTATTTTTGTTTTTATACCGGTTGGATATTTCAACTGAGTTTCAGATAGACATAAGCATTGGTATAGTTGATGTGGGAATGTTACTTACGGAGTGCACTGCATTATTTATAGTGTCATTAGTGCTGACGTGACAAAAACCTCCTCTAGGGTGGTACAAAAATTTTCTATGAGAGTTGTTTAGGATTCTCCAGGAGCGACACCAGCTCCAGGAAAGAAATATTGTCTTTAGATGCAATAAAGTTTTAAAAGAACACAGAACTGGTTCTCTGCGTATAATTCTGGCTTTCCATTGCTATTATTGGCAGTTATTTTTCCTACGTAGTCACTCATCCATTACCAGCTCAGTGTGGCGACACAATGCTGCAGACATAATGATGTGAAAGTATTATTTTCATTTGCGTCACTCTCACGCCCCCCTGTCATTGAGTTCAGTTGTCCTTTGAAGACATGCCTTCAAAAGTGCCTTAAATATGTCTTTAGTTTTTCCTCTTATCAGCTGATGCCAAAAGTGCTATTAGGTGTGGTAGTAGCTGAGTTATCAGCACACCAGAATGCAGACAATGACCTACAGCACAAGCAGCATGAAGCCTCTAAATTACACTGAAACATGCAGAAAGAAGAATTCATAACAAAACCTATCACTTCCTGTTTGTCCATGATGCATCACCTCAGCCTAAAGTTAATGTTTTCCATATTCCAATACAGGGGCTGAGGGTGCTGGAGGAAGGGCTTTAACACGATTAAAGCTAGTCTTTTGTTTTTTAAGTTCCTTTTTTGCTTTGTTTCAGATGGAGGTTATTGCAGTGTATAGGTCTGAGGCAGCAGGAGTTTGTATCTCTCTCTATTGACTTGAAAAAGGGGGCGGTGCAGAAACCAGTATGTATCAGCAAAGAAAGGACACTAACACCAGAGGGCAGCAATTAACATGAATTAATCACATTGATTCAGGCGCCATCTCCTGCCCAGAGCTCTGCCTTTCACTGCTGTGGATTCTATACTCATTTAACACAACCTGTTATTCACTAATGACTTTAGATTTGCTGGCTGATATTATTGGGGCAAATTAGTATTTCACTGGACAAAGACGGGAACAAGGTGGTATTTTCCTAATTTTTACATTTTGTACCATGTCCGATGCAGGTATTGTTTTCAGATCTGTCTATTCATGGGGACTTTTGTCCTCTTTAGAACTCTTGTCTCTCCTCCAACCATTCAGAGATTCATCTGTTCACCATATTTACCACAGAGGGGCACTGCAGCTTAAGCTGAGTCATTTGGACCCGAAGTACCCCAGCGAACATTAAAGAGAGCGGAGAGCGCACTAACCAAGATAGCGTCAACTGCTCATTTCAGTGCCAGCCCCTAAACGTTACCCAGGATACCTAAATCTGCTGAGCTGTCTCCTCCCTCCGCACCGCTCTGTACCGCAATATGACTTTTCCACTCAACTCCCAAAGAAAGTTTGTTTTCTTACTTATCCGACTTTTTTGTTCCCTCTCATGTGTTCTTATATATCCTGCCCTTCTTTTTTCTTAGAGGCATCAATTCCAGTCCAGCTGTATTCAATCTAATCCCTCTAATTCGGTTAATCTAATTTTCTGGTTGTGGTCACACTGCTGCTCTCCACCACTGGTTCTTTGCAATCTCTTTTTCAGCACTCTGATTCTGTGCCCAAATCCCCTAGAGTGTGTACTACTTCACTTCTCCACATTGCTCATGATGAGTTACTGATTGACACAAGGAAATCAGTGATGAACTGCTAAATTTCCTAACAAATGAAGAATAAAAGAGAGCTTTAATTTGCTTTTTAGCATGTATATAAACTACCTCTTGTTTTCTTGCAGACTATTTTCTCATTCAGTGCTCATTAAATGCTGCTAGTGCGTGCAGTGCATTTGTGTTTGAGGGATTATGAAGCTCTATTAGCAGATAAGACACACTTTTCTTGGTGGAAACCACTGGAGATGGGGTATGTGGGTTAAACTTGATGTGTTCCAGCACACTCATTTTTTAATCACATTCACAGATAAGCTTAGTGTTTTTTGCGTCTCTCTGTCCATTTTGATCCTTGCTCAAAGCACCCTAAGACCTTTACCTGAGTGTCCTGCAGCAGCGCCAGTAATTGTCAGAACAAGAAGCATTTTATTTGCTCTAGATTAACATAATCTAAAATTACATCAGAAAAAGGGGGGAAGGGGATCCAGTTTGTTTTAGGAGGATAGGAACAGTGTCAGTCTCAAAGGATTAGGGCCAGGCAAAGCAGACATTCACAGGATCTGAAAGTGGGCCGAACGAAACACACCCTTGTGTCGTATCTCATCGTGTGGATGTTTGGCCTCTCTAACAGCTGAAGGGAAAAGCACATATTATTTTAGCCTCTTCTAGTTTTTTTTAAAAATTTATTTGTTATCTTATTTGTGTTTCTGTATGGATTTTTGATTCTGACCATCTCACTGCTCCCTCAGCTGTTTCTCTGTCCTTTTCCCCTTTCCCACCTGTGGCCCACTTACAGATTTATAGGTCAACTGTCTGGTGATTTCAGATATATTGTGTCTAATTCTGTCCAAAAGAGTGACAGAAAAACATGATACTTGCTGCAGTTCACTTAGTGCCTGCTGTCTTTTCAGCTGTAGAATGTAGAACCGTATTCTGTGTCGCTGCTGATTATTACGAAAAGCATAATGAAGATGTCCAGAATGAGTGTGAAAACGACAGCATTATGGATGCTGCAGTTCACGAGGGTTAATTGGAAATTAGAAAGTGATGTGTGGATGTGTGCAGTCTGAAGCCTTCAACTTACAATGGGAGATCAGACAAATCTCTGAGTCATGGGTGAACGACACATTCAGAAATCCCTTGCATTTTTCTTTTCTTTTCAGCTTCACCAATGTCCCAAGCTTTCTTTTCCTCTTTATTCTACTTTTCATTTTCTCTAGTGGGTGCATTCTGACTGCAATGCAGCTAAGACAACAGCAATGGTCTTATTTTCAGATCAGAACAAAGAGATAGTGGCCTGTCATCTCTTCCTGCTACCAGTTCATAGATTCCCTGTGATTTGAGGGTCTGGTTAAGGCTGAGCCAGCTTCCAAACCAGCAAATCCTCAAAGAGGAGACAGAAAAGACATTCATGTCTCTTGTCTAAGCATGGCCTGCACTACAGAGATACCTTGAAAGATAAAAAGAATCTCAAAAATGAGCCTTTTAAAAGTAAGTAGAATAAGTGGTAAAATTACATTTTTTTACCATTCTCCTTTACAAAGTAAAATATGCATAATTCTTACTGTACTTACAACATAATGTACAGATACATCACACTCAACTCATACCATGTAAGAGATATTTTTAGACCTGAACACTTCTTTGTGTTGACTCAGCCACTCTGTAAGCAAGCCAGACAGGTGTTTTTCATTCTGCATTGTTTTGTTCTTGAACCTCAGCCGGACCCCCACACCAACACAACAGAGCAAACTGTGTTTTCCATGGCCTAATTTTGGAAGTTTAATTTAATTGGCTCATAGAACCACTTGTTTCCCATCATATAATTTACGTAGCTGCTTTCTTTGCTGGGAGATTGTGTCAGTAATCAAAGAATGAAAACAGAAAACATTGTTAAAAACTAGACTAAACAGTTATTTTTTCCCATTTAAAATTCTTTGTCTTGTTTCAGATTAGAAAATCCCAATTAATTATTGTTTAAAGAATTTTTGTGACAAATGAATCCAGTATAAACCAGAAGAAGGATTTCCAGTTTGTCCACATCTTATTAATTTGCAGCAGATTTACAGATTCAAATGATGTCCCTTCTCAGTGTGTTGTGTTGTCCGTGTCCTGCTGAGTTTTTAGCTTCATGTGATTCACAATAGAAGTGGATTGTCATGCAGTACCATTCTGCCTGAATTCCCTTTTCACAGCTCATTCTAAAAAGACGGTAACTGCAGAGAGTGGGATGGCAGAGACTTTACATTATGCATTCATATTCCAGCAGCCACTTGGGCTGAGATTCGTTTGTCGAGGAGGCACACATACATAAATACTAACTACTGCTCTTAGAAAACAAGTCCCCATGCGTTTCAGTCCCAAGTCTGTTTTTGTGATCGTGTTCTGCACCAACACGTTTATCCACTTTATAGCGGAAAAAAGTGGGATTCATTATTGAGATTCAGATTCCCACAGAGTGCTTTTAAAAAATATTATTGTTTAAATACACAATCTATTGACATAAAACTTACTTTTATTTGTAAACATTAGTTAGCTTTCTTTTATTACTTTGTTAGTATAATTGATTATGTACTAGGAGGGTGTGGGCAGGAATGGTGAGTCATTGTTCTGTCTGGAGATGGATGACCAGTGATTGCATTTTTCCTTCATCAACCATTTTTGCTGTGTAACTGTGAGGTGTTTCAAATCGGTACACGTTTGTTTCAACTATGATGTTTTTACACTGGTATATGTGTCTAAAAACTGCATTAAAATTGCAGCTACCTCTTTTTTATTTTGTTTTTTACTGAACTGGTACCACCTTTAGATGTGTGCAAGAATGATGTGAGTAACATGTTGCATTTAACTTGCTATCAACACAGACAAAATTAGCTTAGTGCAAGCTACCAGAATTGACAAAGATTCCTGAATAGGTATTGAAACGTTTTCAAACAAGACATGATCTTAGTCCGGTTGCCTCCGATTCAAGCCTTTTTGCTGTTGCCATGACCCGGTTAACTGAGAATTTACACAGGCACAAAATGAGCTACTTGAATTAATATTTAATGAAAGAAATAATGCACCCTGTAGAAAACCAATTCTGCTGAGGAAGCACGTGTTGTGTAAATAACAGGGTCATATATTGAAAGCTGACCTTTGCTCCTTGACCTTTTGCATCTCTGTGTCAGCAGCATTTGAAAGTGTGCACTCAGCATCATGTAGCTGGAAACATAGGACACTATGAGGGAAGGACGGAAAGAAAATAAGAAGTGGGACTCTAAAAGGTTGTTGAGTCAAAGAGGGCCATTAGGTCTGTCTTGGTCTGAAAGTCCCTTCACAATTTGATAAGAAGTTTATGTTGTGCAAGCATTATCACCTCTGTGGGATGCAGTTTTAGTAAATAAAATAGGCAGTGATGATGTAGTGAAGCCACCAAATCAGATTAAAAGCATGTTTAATAAAATGAATAAATAAAACAGCAAGTGCACTTCTATTCTGTAGTTGAAGATGCTTCATTTTATCAATTCAAAACTGGAGAGTGAGGAGTTCCAGGCCATACACTGCATGAGAAGCTCTATTTATGCAAACTAAATTCATTTGCTGATTAATCCCACTCCCCTCCATCTTGTGAGCCAATAGTCTTTGCCTGGCTCATGAGAGAGATGTTTTGGTCACATGCATGAAGCTGTTAAATTAGACTGAAAGAGACTGGGTATCAGGCTTAATCCTCTACTGTAAATTGTGGAAATCTAAAATCTGACATCTCTTCTTCTATTTAAAGTTAGTGTTTCTTAGCACAATGGCTCAGTTAGTAGAGCTGTTGCCTCTCGACAAGAAGGTTGCCAGATCGAATCCTGGCTGGGGTTAGAGTTTGCATGTTCTCTCCATGCATGCATGGGTTTTCTCCGGGTACTCCGCTTTCCTCCCACAGACCAAAAACGTGACTGTTAGACTAATTATTAACTAAATTGTCCCTAGGTGTGAATGAGAGAGTGAATGGTTGTTTGTCTCTATGTGTCCCTGTGATGGACTTACAACCTGTCCAGGGTGTCCCCCGCCCCTCGCACTGTGACTGCTGGATATGGGCACTAGTGACCCTGAAAGGAAGAAACAGATTAAGATAACAGATGGATGGAATAAGTACCTTTACAACTGAATGTATTGCCAAAATTAAATTAATTAAAATTATTTTATGCATTTTGTACGTGTCATAATTAAAACATCCCAACTTACAATATTGCTATTGCTGTGGATTTATTGTAATTCATATTTTAAGTGGCTTTATTTTTAACACAAAAAGATTGTGTTCTAATGATTACTTTTATTCAACACAGCACAGTTCACGCAATTTCAAAAATGTTTGTTGGGTTTTACGGTATCTTTGTCCATTTCCCAGTGAACCTGTCATTTCACAGTGATTGTGGCTTCAGCCTTGACCTGGACCCAACATATCAAATCTGTCAGCTGGATAAAAACCCAAGACTTAAATCTTCTAGTGCAATCCTCTCTAGACTCTCAGGAAAAAAAGTTTCAGACTAACCAAATAAAAACCTGAACATAATAGCATTTAAGATGCTTATGCCTTGCTCTCTATAATTTTTTTGCTGTCGTATTATATCTTAGAAATACATTTGATCTCAGTCCAACAAATCAGCTAAAAATCTCAAGAGAAATCCAAGTAAAAGTATTTTTCGAGTGTAAAATTATTTTTTCACTCTGCTCACAGTTCAAATAATTTTTTATGGAGTTATTTTTCTTCAGAAACCTTGGTCTAGAATGTACTGCACACATTTGTGCTCTGATTTATACTTTATTTTCATATGTGAATATTTGCAATAACAACTAGGAGTAAAATGTTGTATTCTGAAGAATTCCTGAAGCATTACTCCCAGTCACCATTTACTTTCTTTTTCTCCCTCCATTGCTTTCCTGACAAACTATCTGTCGTATCTCTATTACAGCCCTCCATCACTCCCCCTCCCTTTCACCGTTTCTCCTTCTTTCCGCTTCTCCTCAACCCCTCCCCCCAGTAAAGGAGAGATACTGCTGATGCATCCCCACCTAAGATAATTTGTTTAAATGACAGATTAGGGGGGTAACTTGATTTGTGTTCAATACAGTATGTCGTGTCTGTTACCAATCTAATAAGGCCAACCTCCCCACCCCCTTTGCATCTTTCTCTCACCCCCTCCTCTACGAATCTGCCGCAATAGGGTTCCAGTTCCAGAAAAAAAAGATGTGCGTTAGTGAAGCTTTTCTCTAGCATCTGTAACATGAATGCAGGTAGAGACCGCCAAGGCCTCCACATAATTAAATAGCAAGGCTAGGATGCTATCAGGTTCGGCAAGGCACTCATTGATTCATTGATTGGCCCTGAGGGGCTTCAGAAATATGCCTAGCAGTCGTGGTCAATCAATCAAACAATTAGGCCTGCCCTTTTTTGCTGGCCGTGCTCCATTTAAATCCGGCCTCACAGCTCCCTGCCTTATGTTCCCAGTTAATTGCTGCCTGCCACAGAATAGGACTGCTCTTTGCCCATGTTTCCTCCAGCCCCCTTTGTACCTGGGGAAACTGTATCTGTGAGCTGGCATTTTGCACAGTTGCCTTTTCTGTAAAGCTTGTGTGTCAGCTGTGACAATACATAATCCCCTCCCCCAACGATCTGTATGCAACGGGGGATACTCTGTGGTGCATGCCTGGCTTTCTTGTAAGACCCAAGCATGTTTCATCGGATTTTAGTAGCACAAGGAATAGTTATGTCAGCTCTTGTGTAAGTATCTAGAAAGCTGACAGTTAAGAGATCACAATTCATTCAACATAAAAAAGAGGAGGAGGGGGTCATCAATTTGGCCTTTCCTGCAGCATCCACCCTCCCTCCTTTACAGTCTTCTCTCTCTTCTTCCCGAACCTCCTGACACCCTAGGAAAGTAAAAACCTATAACAGCAGTAGTCAGATTATTTCCTGTACACATTTACGTGACTGGAATCCACAGCTGCCCTCCTCTCACCATACAACATTATCAGTTTTGTTCACTATGGCAGATCCTGTCACCTTAAGACCACACCTCCCTGGCATGCTGCCCTAGCTAGCATCTGTCAAAAGGGTCTAGTGAGGATTTAATATCTCTGCCTTTCCTACCCTCTGCATTTTACCTTCTCTCTCCCCCCTCCTTTATCTCTCTCCCACTTTCCTCCTCATATCGCCTCCTCCTGTTTCACCACTGTCATTTAGGGATGTAACATTTTTATAAGGGTTTTCAAGAGATTCTGAGTCTAGCATGAAACCTCTTGGGTGTCTGCTAAAAAATCTCTGGTCTTACTGATGCCCTTCCACACCAGTATGATAAATCAAACATGTCTCCTCTTTAGGAATCTGTCCTTAATCTCTCTGTATGGCCACCTGGCCTGATTTGTGACCTTGAGGAGGTGTCAAGGATGTGTGTGTGATGATGGGAGCAGCAGCAGGATGTCACACGCAAGGAAAAAGAAACGGCATGTGCTTGTGCACACAGTGCAGCAAAACACAAAAACTCAACATGAGACGGTTTGTTGCTTGAATGTTTTCGAGCTGTAAATACATTTTAACAAGACATTTTTTTTTGGAACACCATCAAATGTCACAGAATACAGGATAGTTTCATACTGAAGCAGCTAAACAGTGATTCCAAACCTATGTTTCTTATAGCCCTCTTTTCTTACTTCTAAGACAAGCTGAGCACCCCCACCCCCCAAATCCCTCGTCACTCCCCACCTCTCCCAAAGCCACATTCCACATTTATCTCTATCAAAAAATAAAGTAAATAATTACAAACTTATTTGGAAAAGGGAACAAAAGAACTAAGTTCTACAGTGTTTTAATTGTTCAAATTTTCTTGTATTGGCAAGTTCTATAGACAAACAATAAATTGATACTTTTACAACCTATCAGACGATGTTATGGGCACCACTGGGGAGGTGGGGAGGGGCATCCAGGTTGGGAACCACAAAACTTGTAAAACTTCCCCAAAGACACTACATTTTGTACTGTACGCATTTTATAATCTTTGCTGAATTATTTGCCTGTTCTACACAGTATTTGTAATTATAAATAAATACATCTATAAGTACAAGTATGTGATAAAACCTAAAGCAAAAAGTCTGCTTACCAAGCTTACTTGGAAACGTATGGACATTTTAGTTATAATTTAACCTCATGTGCAAGTTTTATTTTATTTTTTAATCATTGAAAGAAAACCATGACTACTGAGAATAACTGCGGCTAAGGTGGTTCTAAAAACAGTTCCATCATGGGGTAAACTTAGTTTCTGGCTTTCTTTTTGTTGAATAGGTAATGACATTGTGGAATTTGTTGTGTTTTTGTGCCCTTGATGTTAGATTAGAATAATTTTAGAACCTGGTAAAGTCCAGATTTTTAAAATGATTATCATGCACTTTCTTGAATAAAATGAAACATACTTACCTTTCCTTGTGGAATCTATCGATCCATTCCTTTAGTTGAATCGCAGACACTTTCACAAAGGTTTTATTTCTCTCCTTATTCATGTGCTGCACAATGAGAAAAATACTGGCTGCCTAATATCTATTGCCATTCAGTCTCCAGTTAGCTTAAAGAGGACCTGGGTAATTACTTCCTATAATGTTCATCAGCCAGTTCCTCAGGCTCTGAGATATATCTCACTGAAGGTGATGCTGATGAAACCACTAATGGTGCTTCCATCAGCTAATGTCTTAGCCTTCTTTGTAAAATACTGTTTTTCTTTCAGGCACTTTGTTAAATTTTTTAATGAGCAAAAGTTAATGACACAAACCATATATACTGGCAAAATTATACATCCTTATAATCGTGGTAAATAATGTCTTAGAACTTCATGCAGTTTAATGGTTTTAAAACGTATTTTTTACTAAACCACAATCAAATGAAATATTTAGCTTACATTAAAGAGCATCTGATTATTGTGGAGAGGTGGAACATCCCAACACGATTTATTAATTAGGAGAGACTGACTCATCTTATTTCTCTGAGCCTGTTTAAGGGAAGCTGATGGAAGCCTTTTTTTCTGATTCTTGTGGAATTTTTGTTTACTAATTTGTTTGTATATGTAGGAGAGGAGAGGAGAGGAGAGAACGAGAAAGTGGCATTCACATGTTTAGTTTTAGGTTTTGGCACTTTTTGAATTCTGTCAGTGTTCGGTGTGCTGAGGGATCCTGCTGTGATCCTATTTAGAACTGGGTGCTGAGGCCACACATATTTTAGGTTTCTACACTGTAGGTTGTAGAATGCCTAACACAACAGAAATCATTAAAATAGTTTTAATAAAGCTCCTGCACTTTCAAAAACAAATGTTCTTCATAAATACATTTGCAACAGTTGTGACTAAATACTTATAATTATGCCTTTCTTCCTCAGAATTTCAAATCAATGCTAACCAGTTCAGTCCACTCAAACTCTTTTTGTTTAGCTACAGTAACAAAGATGAAGAGCAGGTGATGTCAGGGCACAAATAAACCTTTTCAGGACACATTGATTGTGGTTGCAGAGCTTCAATAAATAAACCTCACAATAATCAAAAAAGATCAATACATAATCCTGTTGTCAACGTGCTCATCAATACACAACCTTGTTATCATCATTTAATGATTTAATCAGCCTTTAAATTCACTTTGGAGTCCTGTTGCTACTAAGGTTATTCGTGTTGAAACTTAAATTAGAATGTAGCTTATCTTTTTAATAAGATCCTGCTTTCAAAAAATTGATTTTCATTGTTTGAGGATTTAAAAACATGCTTTCTTCTTGCTGAAATGACTACTTGTTGTATTAGCAGCTTTTTATTTAAATTGAGAAACTAATGAAGAAAGACAAAAAAACCACACATTTATGCAACTGTGGTTTTAACTTTGATTCTCTGAGGGTTGAAGTCTAACTGTGAACCTGTGCAGGAAGGAAATATACAGAATCAAACCAGAGTTCCCTTTCAGTCGATTCACTCGGTACAACACAGAGTATGGGATATCACGCCCTCATGTGACCTGACTGAAGACACCTTTAATCACGCCGTAAGGCAAATGACGCGAGATGGCGGGTGGCAGGCCCCGCCTGCA
>JAVKLF010000002.1:6458445-6471699 GCA_034783495.1 Millerichthys robustus
GGGTTTAAGAGCTCTGTGTCATTCACCCAACCAGTGCCTTTCCACCCTCACCCTCAGGGGAGAGCAGGAAGTCTGTCTTAAAGCTTGAAGTTCCCTGTTTTGATAGATGATGACATTGTCCCCCAACACAAATACTATTGCTTTCCCTGTTAACCTCTGGCCTCAGACATACACAGAGGCCACAAAGTTCTGCTAGAAAAGGCATAATGCTGTAGATTTTTTTTAAACTTTGCTGGCTTCGTGGCCATATCAGGGAGGCATGTGTGGTTCACACTGAGGAGTACTAACGTTAAAGTCATCAAGTCATGTAAGGATAAATCATGCTTACGGCAGCAAGTTTGGCACATGGAAAATAACAGTTAAAATGGAGTTAGAAGAGGCAGAGGTTATTAAGTTTTACATACTTTAACAAAACCATTTCCCCTTTATTTAATCCAATTATACCAGCTGAGATGAACAAGCACCACTGACTTGTGGCTTATAAGAAAAATCAGTAAATGGTAAACAATACTTTTGGATTCACATTTGTTCTTAGTTTATGGCGATATCAAAATTTTGGTTTAGTTTGAGATCATCTTAATTCACATTGATTCCAATCCCCAGCTTATTCCTCTATGTTTTAAATGTAAATATACAGCTTGTGTGGATATTTTACATGGTTTGTCACAATTCAGTGATACTTCTTTGGTAATGGTTCAGATTGTGTGCAGTTTTTAGATATTTAACTGCATGGCTGCTCACTGGTATATCCCATTTTGACAGTACAGATGGAAACAATGTCAGGAATTGCAACAGTCCTCACACACACGCACACACACACACACAAAAACCCTCCCTTCATAGACGAGATGCTCACCGGGAGCGGCTCAGCTTCATGTTGACCTTGAGGTATCGATGCAGTGGTACAGCAAAGCTGAGTGGCCCTGTGGAAACCCATAAATAAGAATGAAAAATGGCTCTAGAGGCTCAAGAAGAGGAGGATGTTGGGAGTTTTTACAAAATACCCCAGTATAGAGATGCACAACAGACACTCAGATGCCCAGCGACTATAGATTAATTACACCTGTTTCCACATTACCATCTAGCCCACCCTCTGGGAAACCTTGACTTCTTCAAGGCCACACTCACACTTCTTCCTCATCCCACCACACCGTCCAACCATCCACCACAGGCCACGTCGGTGAGACAAGCAGGTCACTGAAGCTCAAAGTAATCTTTTACAGCTCAATAAAAAAGGCTACAACTTACAGTATTTATAGTACACACGTGATGCCTTGCAGCCAAAACAATTCATATTCTTGTCATCAAATATTGTTCAACACGAACTCACCACTCATCCACAGTAATATATAATGCACAAACTAACTCTGGACTTTTATTTTTTTTTGCATTAGCCATTCCTGCATGATGACCATGCTGCACTCATAGCTCAGCACTCTGCCCTCAGAGCCCAGGCTGCCACTTGGTATTGATAGAACACTTGAGATTTCACACTTACAGAAAGCATACTGCCAACACAAGCCATAAACTAATCTGTGGATCTATATACAGGGTTAATGGGGCTTAAAACTTGCCCTGCTGCACATTCTCATACATCACTCAACCAATTAGGCTGCAATGTTTTAACAGTTTTTCTGACAGCATTGTACATTTCTTGTAAAATCTTGACGAATGAAAAAAGAGTTACGGAAACATTATTTGATTCAGCGGTTATGACAATGGGGACAATTTCTAATTAATGTTCCACATATTTCTGCATTTCTGACTTCCTCTGCATAAAATAGCCACTAAATAAATGCAATATCTGAATAATAGCATTGTCTGTATGAACTTCAGTGTAGCCGTAAAACATAAGAAAGCAACAGCAGCAGGGACAGCTGACATTTAGGCTAACCTTGTAATAAAGTATGATGCAGCCAAAGTGCTGATGAAGGCACGATCATCCTGTTTACAGCAGGGTAATATGAGAATTGTGTGTTCTGGCAGAGAGACTTTCTTTGTATCATGAAGTATTTAGCTCTCTGGCCCTTCAGGTGACCTGGTAAAAGGTTGCTGCTGTTTAACCAAAAATCCCCTCCAGCCATTCACTCTTTGAGGAGGATAAAAAATGATTTTAGAGGGGTCATCTCTTAATCCAAGCTTGTGCTTTCCTTAATGTATATAGTTAAACAAGCCATCTTAACCAATTTGAGGCCTAGAAAACTTAAAAACACAAAGCTGACAACAACTTGTCCCTATAGTTTCAACCAGCCAGTTTAAACAGTCCCACGTTACTGTATAGATAAATGTATTCTTTAATGTTTTAATTGCTTGTGATCTATGCTCTTTAATTATAATTTTGATAGCTATATTTTGTTTCAAACGCTTTAGATTGAACAGAGCAGTTATTTACTGGAAGCCTAATTATAAGCTGTTTAATTGTAACCCTATATATATATATATATATATAATATATTCGTTGTTTTTTTACAAGAAGGAGCTGAACAGGTCTGTGCTTCCCTGTAGAAGCCTGAACAACTGACATGTAAACTCTCAGACCCAAAATAACTTGAAATGGAAAGAAACTTTAAATTACCATTTTTATTGAGAACATGGCAAAAGAAAGCTTAAAAAACCTGTAAATTAGTCTTGATGATACAGAACTCTGGCCAATCCTCTCTTGAATTTTTACATCCATTTAAACCTCCAAAATCTTAACTTGTTCAGGAGTTATCTTCTCTTACCCGAGCCCTGAAAAGATAGTGCTTTAATAACAAAAGAAAAAAAAATCCTAACTTTGTACTTATGCTGATGCTTGTACATTCACTGGCTTTATCTACCCACTCTTGCACGACTCAGAACATTTTTGTATTATTTTCTTCTGTTCATACCCTTAAGTCGCTGTGTATGTATCTCTGGCTGTTAAATCTCTGTTTCCATCTCTATCTTGGCCCTGCCGTCCGTCTCACTTGCTCTCTGCTTCTTTTTTTTTTTGGCTTTAAACCTCAGAAGCTTCCAGGGGAAAGATAGCTGACGTGACGGCGTAGTTTTCAGTGCGAGCCTGACAGACATCCGCTATCCTCGCCTGCGTGCGCATATTCATGCTGACTTTGAGCCAGTGCTCCTGTGGAGAGCTTGTTGTGACTGTTTGTGCCGTCAAAGAAAGAAACTTCTCCCTCATCTTTATTTATTTTATGTACTTAAGGAAACTCCTCTTATTACATAAGCTCTGTGAAATCTAATAAAATTTGAATTCAGAGAAAAAAGTATTTTCTTTTTTCATATATTTTGGTGTTCCACCACCTGGAATGGTTTCTGTAAAGGAGCACAGTTTCAAACAGTATATATAAATATATATATATTGTGTGGAGAGACATATTTATATGCCCCTCTGCACTGCAGTCGGGTAGGCTGGCAGTCTTTGCTCAGCAGGGTCTGCTTACTTAGGTTATATATTGATCTAGCTATAGGCATGCTGTTCTTGAAATGGCACCAAAAAAGACAAAGTGTGTCGCTGGACGGACAAACACCGTTCTGGAGCCGAATGGAAAACAGCAGAATGTTACAGTTTGTCATTCTGGACACCCCACCCTTTTCTCCTCTCAGTGTTTTCATGTCTTTGCATATCTTCTGTTCCAGAATAAGATATCCTCTCTGAAAACAAACCTTGACCTTGCACATCAGGGACTGTGGATTACTCGCTGCTGGTCGAGAGGCACTCTTGGATGTAGAGACTCTGCTATAAATCAAAACGTAATGCAACTGAGGTTATTAATGATGTGAGTTGAAAGAGCTGAGCTGCCCACAGCAAAAAGCTGCTTCTGGGATCTACCCTTTCTAATCCCACAGAGACCCGTTTCTTGTATTTAAAACTCCTAATTCTGTGGAGCAATGTGCATGTGTGAATTTGTGTGCAAGCGTTTGAGTTCACAGTGAGACATTCGAAGAAAAAAAAGCCTACTTCATGAGAAAACAATAAATCTCATGTTGTTGTGAAAGAAAGTGGATCATTTGGAAGATTTGAAGCCTCAATAAAGCTGTCAGGGACAGCCAGAAAGCTAGATATGACTAGATTCTCCTTGGAAAACTGCATCTGTTTTAAAGCAAGATGAAGATGATATCATTCAGTCAGAAAATAAGTAAAATTTAGCAAAACACCAGCTAGGCTTGGGGCAATGCTATTTGCTGTTTTGAGCATCCGTTGCAGTGTTTTTACTCTGGAATAATGTTTGAGCATATTAGTATGAAAAAAATCCCAAAGCAAATATTACTTGTAATATTTATCAAGGAAGACAATGCTGATGAACTGTAGAAGACATGCAAAACAATCATGTTTTATATATTTCTTTACAACATGATTCAGCAGACAACACCGTGTAGAGGAAAGGCTAGCCAGAAAATCTGACTTTTCTGATGTTTGCTGCATAATAAAAATGGACATCTGTAGGCATCAGCAGAATCTTTTGTGGAATACCTCAACACTGTGTCACTGCAAATAAGATGTATCCCCCAAAAAAGCAGAATTCAGCAGAGTAACCTGTCATGTGAAGACACTAACCTTTTCTGTGCTTTCAAATTTAAAACACGGTCATACAATCTTACCACATTATTGTAAAGACATCACACAAATGGAAATAATGCTACGTATTTTTAACAACTAAGTCAAATCTGTTGAGCTAAGTCACTTTGAGTTTGTTTTCTACAAGGTTGTTTAGTGTATATCTGGGTTCAATGAATTACAGAATATAGATTTAAAGCAAGCAACTAGGACAAAATAAACAAATGGTCACAGACAAGTGAGTACTGATCATTTTGAACTTTTGTTTTCATGGCCTTAGTTCATTCAGTAACATCCACACATAATTTTTATGAGCACACGTGGGGAAGTTCGGAGGGCACTGACCGAGAATCGTTCACTTTGATTCAGTTGAAACAGCAGAGGTCATGTCCGTGGTTTAGATATTTCTAGCGTTGCAAACCCAGTAATGGATCTGTTTGTTCACAGTGTGCGTGATGCAGTTTGTGGATGGAGAAAGGAACAAAACTTCTGTCTGTACTCTGTTCCAACATTTGTTGTCAGTTTTCATTTTAGGAGACAGAAAAAACATCTGACAAAGAGCTATAGCTAAGCTCTAGAGAACATAATGAAATTCAAGTTAATAGAAATGCAAAGAAAAAAATACATTATTCTAGTAGCTTTGGTTTCTGTGTTAAATTTGTTGAGCTAAATAGAATTTGACAGACTAGCTGGAAAAGCTTGATGTGAATTATTACTCTTTATATATTGGATTCATATTAAGACTGCTCAGCTGTCCTTATTTATTGATTATTTTTATAACATACATATTTTCCAGTCTGTATCATTTTTTGAATGTTAGTGGAAATTTCAGATTAAAAATTGAGTTGTTTATACTTTGATAGTCATATTACAGGTTTGTTCCAATTTTTTAGAGTACAATCTGAAATAATTCTTTTATCAAGCATTTTTTCTTTATCAACTTTGTTCTAAGCTCTTTAACATCAATTAAATTAAGTTTATAAAAGCTATTTTTTTGCAATTTTTTAAAACTATTCTGTCACAAACTTGGGTCATCTAAGCAGATGTTTGTAGTAATTACATTCTTTCTGTTTTGATTTCACCATTCAGGTTTTTGTTTTCTCTTTTTAGTAACATTGTCTTTAATCTCAACATTAAGTCACTCACTCCAAGGAGGTCTGCAGGAATCTAATTGCTATTCTTCCTATAACTTGTCTTCTAATTTGCTTTGTGTAGTCATCCTTTGTGAATCCTTGAGGAGAGTTTGGCCTCTCCACATGCTTCATTAACAGCATGTAACACTTTGCTGTCTTACAACAGGAATAATCTAATTTAAATCACAGCATACAAGAGTATTCTATTTTGCATATAATGAATTACCATCACCACGCTGCTGAAGATTGACATTTCAAATGTGTTCATTAAATAATGGAAACGTGTTAGTGACATTAATTTACAAATGCTGCTCCATAGTGTAGCCTATACATTTGATAATAAACTGATAACTTCACTGTTTATAACTGCAGTATAAATGTTTGTTTAAACAAGAAAATATATTGTAGTCACATATCTGTTTTTGCAATAAATGCCTGTTTTACTGGCTCCTTCTTTGTAGGTCATTAAAGTAAAAATAGATTAGAACATTTGTATTTCATCACCATAGAACAACAACAACAAATATTTATCTACATACAATGGACTAATGATGTGAAGGCTTCGTTTTTGTTCAAAATCCACAACTGTTCTCACTTTAAATGCTAATTAAAGCAGGATTTCAACTTTTAAATTTGCACATTTTCAATCAAAGCACTGTATCAAAACACCCAATCAACAATTCTGACTCCATAAACCTGCTGTGGATTGATTACCTGGCTCCATGTGTTATTTTCCTAATTAGGCTCCACAAACAAGCCGTTACTGCTTACTGTAATTATGAGTTGCAGGAAAATCCTGAACATCTGTCAGTTTTCTCTGTACCCAAGTAGTTAATATGCAAGCAAAACCTTCTTGTATTGAATTATGACTCTGTAGACTGGTGCATAATAGGTAAGGCTTAGGGCCTTAATTAATGCTTAAGTTAGCATGACTCTTTTAAGTTTTGTTTCCACAGAGTATCTAGTTCTGCAGAAAAGAGCTTTCCAAGCCACTGCAGTGATATCCTTTTGTATTTATCACTTTTTTCTCTCCCTTTGAGCTACTTTCCTTTCCCTCCTTCTATTGTCTTTTTCTTTTGCTTTTTCTTGCTCAGAATGAAGAAAACCCCTGAAGAATGATTCTGAATGTCATCCATTAGATTAAATTAGAGCACTTGAGGAAGTTTCTTCCATAGTCTATGAGATGTATGTTCAGGCCTAACAAAGACTGAGAGAATGGGACTAAATAATGTTGCATACATGAGTTAGTTTTTTCTACTTTGAGTTTCCTATGTCAATCTCATAGTGTCGGTCACTTCATTTGTTTTTGTTTTTTCTTCTTTACTTTTAGAGAAGCTCTCAGAATTTACTGTTCATTCTTTGTTGTAAATAGCTTAATATTATTCTGATTACTTTCCAAATTTAAACCGAGTTCCTCAAGCTTTCAGATACCAAAGACAGCAACAGACTTATTCAATGAAACTGTCCAGCAGCTTCTAAAATGAACCTAATTTTAGTCTTCGTAACTTTTTTTCACTGTGTTTTGGAAAAATGCTTAGAAGAAAGTAACAAATTACTATGTTAACATGCTTAGGAAAGAGAGAGTACAAGTTCCCACTGTATAGCTATGTGGTCATGTGTTAAAGGATTTGAGTTTTTTGATGTCATAGGCAGTAATTAATTTACTATTAAGTATACATAAAAGGAAGTATAATTTCTGTTGAGACATCATGTATATTTCACTTAATGGAGTTCTTTTCATAATCAGTATCCTACAAAAACTGTTTAAATTCATGGTCTAAAACTGTTTAATACACTTTCCTCAGATTTTATGTAATTCATAATTGAAATCCATCTGTATCATTTCTACCCATTTGTGATTTTATGGTTATGGATTAAATAATTGTAGTTCTATGACTGCAAAAAAATAAAATGAACTGGAACAAAGTCTTTTTTCTAGTGAGTAAAACAGGTTTTAAGCCAGGGCACAGATTATGGACATCAAACAGCAAAGATATAAAAAGATATTTGTGTCACTTCTGCACAGATGTTACTTTTTTCTCTTGCCCAAACCTCTTTTGTATGTTTAGCTTAATCTGCATTAAATGTAAACATGGAGTTTCTCCAAAATATGTAACAAGCATCTCTATAACGTCTATATATACGTCATCTTTATAAACAGTAATGTGTCACACTTAAATTTTATTTGAATGTTCTTCAAAGCAAATCCGTTTTTCCTACACATTTTATTAGACATCTCAGATAATTTTGTCTTTTGTCTTTCCGTGTGTGTTGAAATGAATTGCATATACTGTACACACCTTACATGTTTACCTACGCAGTTCCCAAGTACGTGTAATTAATCCCAAGTATTAAATCAAAAAAATCTGACCTTGCAATCTTTTATATGTGTCTGGATGTCAGATTGGTTCAACTGACTGTTTTAAAACATGTTTTAAATTATGGTCTCTCTTTACATTAATTCATGCCGAGGTTTGGATTTTAGCTAACTTTGAGTTTTCTTTAATCTTCTCAGTCCCTAATTTTTCAGCAGAGCTCTAAAGCGTTTAGATGCTGATTGTGTTCTTTCCTCGTGGAAAGGACTTGTTTCAATATGCTGGCATTTTTTTTTAGAACACAATAAACAGCTGTTGCTGCACTAAAATATGCAAAACAACATTCCTTTAATCAGCTTCTTTGAATTTACATTTGAGCTAAAATTATTCCACAACTATATTTTTTAAAGGACAAAGTTAAACAATTTGACGTCGTTGCACAGAGCGCTCGTAGTTTAGTCTAATTCATGTTCTGCTTGTCTGATATTGCCAGCTTTATCTAGACATGTAAAGTGAATAAATAATACACAGCATAAATACCGTGCATAAGAAGCTGGTGCAGAAATGAGGTGTCAGCATTATTGTTAGATCTGTGTCAAACAGTTTGATTAATTAAAAGAAATCTTAAAACTGAAATCAAACATATTTTGTAACATAACCCTTTCAGCGTGTCTCTTCTACAGTTTTTCCTTTTTGCCATGCATCATTGTGTTTTCTCCTTTTTCTCACTTGCTCTGACTGGGATTTCCAGCGTAAGAGATTAAAGCTTCACCTGGTTATGAATCTGCAGCCGAGCTGATTTAGTACTGTGACTCCTGCAGCGCTCAAACAGCTGTGATTTGTTGATTTCATCGATCATATAGTTGTGGACAAACTGGCAGATAAAAAAAAAACAGATTGATATTCAGCAGTTTCAAGCTGTCGTTCCCTTCTTTTTAATCTTTTTTTAATTCTTAAAATCCTATAAACATTATTTTTAATATGTAAAGATAGCAAATTTGTTTCATATTAGTTTAAATTTAAATGCTTAATTGAGTGCTCCTATTGGTTTGGGTTTAAAGAAATGCCTCAAAATGTGATTTTGGGTGAATAGTCACAATATTATTGTATTTATAATCTTTTTGTTTTATTGTATTTATATTACATTTAGTTGCCCAACTGCTCTTTCCCTTTTAGCCTTTTGGTCGAACAAAAATTGAACTCTAAATGACATTTGATAAACAACAGTTTGGTATTAGACATTTCTCCACCCTGTTTTATGTATTTTTTTGAGGGGGGGCTAAATTAGAGGAGTGTCACTTTGTGTCCAGCCACAAGACTGATGAAACATCAAAGTCCCATCACGCTATGCTTTATCCGAGTCTCACAATCCAATGAATTAAAATCGTGACTGCCCTTTCATTTCCTATTTGCTTATTGATCTCAGATTTTCATCAGTCTTAGGTACTGAAGTAAGGCTTGGAGGAGAATCATGATTCTTATGCCAAACAGCACAACTTGGTATAAATTATAGCTGAAAACGGGGGCTTCCTGCCCAGTAGAAGCCCAGCCTTTACGTGTCAGATTGGGTCAGGTGTTGTAAATCCAGGCACCGAGCCGGTGATGGATATGTGGGGATTGAAGTGATGGCCTTAATTCCACCAGACTGACCTGCAGGTTAATCACAATGGGATGTTTAAGCAGTGCAACAGCAACCATCCTAAAAACATCCACTTGCTTCACTTAAATTGTGCACAGTCATCACAAACTCACACATTTAGGTATTCCCATAAAACGCCTCGATCTGTTTGTCTGCTAGGAATTTCTCAGGAGAATAGAAGGGTTTCTGTCACACTGACCTTTCATAAACCTTAATTAACATGATTAAACATCATTAATTTACAGTGAGTGCACACTGACCTGCAGGAGTTTTACAGGTATTTAAATAAAATTTGTTGTGGTAGTACCTAATAGTTATTTATAATACATATTCCAAGTGCCAACAGGTTATATGAAAACATACAAGATATAGAGATATCGTATTAGACTGCATAATCTTTTCAAGGTGTTATCAAAACCTCTACAACTCAGCCAATTTTCCATTTAAGATGATTTTAGTTTTAACCTGTCAAGAAAGGTGGCAGGTAATGTGTAATATCCTTCAAGGGATGCCTTTAATTGAATATCTTTACAATAAAACCTTCCATCTGTCATATTTACCATATTTTCCTACGTTGCCAATTATCATTTTTCCAAGTCAAATATTTTATAAAATCCTTATTTTTGTTGAAGTAGAATACATAATGATTTGTGACATTCTAAATTACTCCAATAAAAAGGGAATAATTTTTACATGGTCTTGTTTCGTGTAGATCATAATCTCTTAAACGTTTAACTATACATGGAACCCCATGTGAGCAGGCTTTTGCTGCATTCCTATTATCTGGAATGAATATGCTGACTGGGCATGCATAATAGATGAGAAATGAGGGAATATTTCGATGTGCCTTTCTCAGTGGCAGTTCCCTTTGTCTCACCATTAAGATAAAATGGATACTAAGAGTGAAATTGCACCAGTGAAATGCCTGAGAGGAAGGAGGAAAACTAAAAGCAAGACAAAACTCAGAAGCTGCTTCTGCTCATTACTGGTCCCATCTCTTTTCTTCCTCCTTATTTCTCTGCCTTGCCGATCCTCCGCTTTGTCACTCAGCCTCTGGCCCTTTAGCCAGCGAGTCTTCTCTTTCCCACTGGGTTACCAGTCAGTGGAGGATGGCACTAAGTGCTAATTACGCTGTCCATCTCAGCATAGTGACAGCCATGGTCAAGAAGATCTCTGCTCCCTGGTTTGCTAATCCACAGCTGCCGTATCAACACTTAAACGTTGCTGCCAACTGGTGAATTTAAGTTGGCATTTTAGCAGCAGAAAGCAGCTGTAAAGCAACTGTTGCAAAAGTGTAATGTGCTGCTGTCTGTGACAACTGTACAGCAGCACAATGCTTCGTGGTTAGCACTGGTGCCTCACAGCAAGAAGGACCTAGGTTTCAATCCTCAGTTTGGTCTTTGATCTTCTCATGTTTCCATGCGTTTCTCTGAGTAGTCCGATTTCCTCCCACAGTCTGAAAGCATTGAGGGCCAGGCCTCCTTTTCAAAACAGATCTGCAATCTAAAATAAATAATACAATCTTCTGCATAGATTTTAGATGCTATTAATGATGTGATTTGAGCTACTGTAGGTCTTGTATGCCTAATGTGAATAATGCAATGCCAAAACCTGAAATTCCAATCTGTGGCTTTGGAGTTGGCTCACATGCACTCTTGTTTTTTTCATGTTGCATGAAACTAAAATCTGCATCAAGTTGAGGATGTCTGAGGAGACACCACAGTTGGTAAAAAGATCTTGAATCATTTAGATTGTAATCCACTTTGCTGTTTTGTTTCTCAGATGGTAAACACCCACAATCCTGTTACTTTAAGCCTTCTTTTCCAGCATGAAGCTGTAGTTTGCCAAGCTTATTACAGAGGTACTCGTAGTCCCACCATGTGTCCTAAACTGAACTATACCATGACAGAAACCCCTAGGAGATTTTGTTTGCTGATGTTCATCTTGCCTCAGTCTTGCTGCCTTAACTCTTGTCATAACTATTAAAATGAAAAGCCTAACATTCCTTGAAGGGATGCACATTGCCTGCTGCTTGTCATGCCAGACAGTTTGACTAAGATCAACACAAAATGTTGGTCAAACCTTAAAATATTATTCTGCACAATTTCAAGTGATATTGCAAGACCTCATGTGATCTGTTAGAACTCAAAGTATGTGATGGGGATGACTCATCTACTACCACACTAAATTTGCGCTCTCTCTGTAAATCTGACTGAGGTATAGCCATCGTTCTGTTTGGTAGTTGCTTTACTACGGTAACCAATTTTGGATTGGGCTGACTCCAACCCAGTGTTGTTGATGTACAACTAATGACTTAGTGAAAGGCTGTTAAAATCCCTGCAGTGGCTCATGAGATATGTTGCTAATAGGACAGACAAATGAACACATTCACACACATAAACGCACACACGGTAAAACACTATTGCATTCGCCTTTCAGAGATTGGCAAAAAGACAAGTCGAGCAGTAAACATTGTTCCCATATTAGTTTTATAACTACTGAGACTGTAATTCCTTAGGTAGGGGTAGAATAAATATTTTTTTACACAGGAAAACATGAGGCTTCCTAAATCAACTTCTACCGGTAAAGCTGATATGGTGTTTAAGAATGCCATTTAAGAACAAGTTGTGGTTTTTGCATTTATTGAAAGCAGAGATTCACGCTGTTCCATTCATAGTGCAAAACCTGCTACCTTATCTGTGTGCCTATCTGGAAGGAAAACTATGTCTTGGCAACAGCAAGAGAAGCTGCTGTGATAAGCGTGGAAGTCAGGCCTGCTGTTTGGAGGATGGAAAATACAGAAAACGGTAAATTTTCTCAAACAGCTTGTCCTCGCAAGAAGCAACATACAGTACTTCATAACTGCTGTTTGCCTTCTGTGCAATCAGGATCTTTGCTTGAGTGCCCAGACATATGTGGACAAACTGAAGTAGTACAATTTCAAAAAAACTATTTTTATTTTATTTTAGATTTGGCCTTTCCTTATTTTGCTACCATCTAATTGAAGATTTATCAAATGTGTTTGCTTCTGAATCCTTCAAAGGTTATGCTAAATATAACTATATTTGATTGAAGCTAAGCAGGTTCCATCCAGTGACTTTCAGTGTTTAATAGTGCAGCATTACTGAGAAAAACACTTGTGGTGCATATTTGGATTAGGTTGTGTTCAGCCTGAATGACTAAATACAAGTCTGGACATGAAGGAGTTTGTCACCAACAGCTCATTCTGAAGTTACCTGCCAAGCTTGTTTATTCCACAGTGGTCAAACATGCTGACTTGCTACTCCTGTCTACTGAAATTCACATTATGCCAGGTACATTACCTTTATCAGATCACAGCCCTGCACTTTATGTAGAAATAACAGTCTGATCTGAAAATGTAATTTGTTGATTTGAATTCATGTCATATGATTTGAACATTTTTGTTATCATTTACTTGCTGAAAATCTCCACTTATGATAGTTTTGTGGTTTCTTTCTCTCAAAATTGAAGTATTTACAGACACTTATGGTAAAATAACATATTGTCTACACTTAAATAATTTATTTGTAATATGTGGGTTTCAACAACCAAAGCCCAGAAGTTCAACATCATGTAGTTCCCTTTGGTGATACTCTTGTGAGCTTTCAG
>JAVKLF010000002.1:6514046-6525202 GCA_034783495.1 Millerichthys robustus
CAATTCATTTTGGTGAAAAGAAAAGCTACTTTCTGACTTTTGGTAAGCTTTTATTTTTTCTCTGTAATCACTCAAGGTTAGAAAAAAGTGGAAGGAGAAAATTGCAAAAAACTTGGGTAAAGACAACTGATTTGTGTGAAAATCCAATAACTTACACCTGCTTTATATATATAATGTGTTTGTGTGTGTGTGTGTGTGTGTGTGTGTGTATTTATAAATACCACTATATTGTTTATATGTTTTGCCTGCCCTTTTCTGCAGGAATTGCTACAGTGAACAGACTTGCATGAAAGATGATGGCAGATGTCCGTCCTGCAAAGCTTGAATGCAAACCCGCAGCCTCAGGTCTACAAGGTACTGCAGCCCCCCAAATACCAGCCTCTATAATGAAGTAATATTTAAAATTGTTGTGTTAATTGACATGTGTTTTCATTAAGCAAAGTGTTAAGAATGACTCTGTAAAGCTCTTGATGAAGGAAAGTTTGTGGCTGCAACTTGGATAATTCCAGGTCATGTCAGTGAGGAAACTACTTAATCAAAACAACAGAACTCTTATTTTGAATGAATAGGTTAACAAATAAGAACAGACTTACTTAACTTAAAGCATTTTAGGCATTTGCTGACAAATTGTGTTGCAGGATTTCTAGACCCACAGAATAAACTTATTAAAAATATCAAATTAACATAATAATCACTCTTCACATTCTATTATTGTGTACAGTTACATAATGTGATTGCCTTCTTGACTTCGGTGTAATCTACTGGGGACAAATCCCATCCAACCTGAAATATGACGTTCGGTAAACAGAATTAGCATATGAAACATCTGTTTGTATAAGCAAGTTTATCTTTTCAGTTGTTTTCAACCCTAAATTTCCCAACTAAACACGGTTTCGTAGAAGTCGGACCAGAAACACAGAGGATGAGTTGAAAGCAGTTTTAATTACGTTAGAAGTTTCAGCACAGTCATTTACAAGTCTGAACATTTCTATTGTTAATTTTCCATTTTTTAGTTATTTGCTGCCATTTAAATAGCAACACAGACTATTAATGAAAAGCCTAATTCTAATTAAAAACTATACAAATGTAAGATCAGAGTTAATGTCACATTACAATAAGGGTGGAATCCATTTGTTAGACCTATGGACGCTTTAGGTTGGGGATAAAGGTTACCATGCACTGAATGCCAGTCATGTCCACAAAAAAATTGGATGCAGTCAGTTCTCCTCAAAGTGGAGCCTCGTCTCCACAGAGAAAGAACAATGCTGCACTTGTGTTTTCTGCTCGGGATCACCTCAGCACAAGGGCTTGCTGTGTCTCATGTTGTTAGCACAGGTTCGACCGATGTTTGCCCCTTCCAGGAGCAGGTCAGAGAGTCGGTCCAGTCCAAGGCATGTGGTGAGGGGACTGAAGAGGCCATAAAGACCCCCTAAGGTGATGCCAAGAGGCCAGCCAATGCACAGCAGCACCACCAGCCATATGATGCACCAGAAACATGAACCACAACTGGCCATTCTGTTCTGAAGGAAAAGAGAAAACGATTAGAACATCTGATAATTGAGCCAAAAACCGAGATATTTTTGCAAAGCCGAATGCATTTAGTTGAGCTGATAAATAGCTATGACAGGGCACTTCAGATTGCACAACAGAGTTTCCTGGCAGCAACAGTGCTTTCTGTCATGATAGAAGATTATCAGATCGAGACGTAAACTGTTGATGATCTCGAAGTGCTTGTCAGGATTAGTCAGTTGTTTTTATAAAGCCTGGCATTTTCAAGCGCTAACCAGTAGTCCTGTCTGCCTGCTGAGGCCAACTGACAGCTGAATGACTTGCCGTTGAAGACCATCACATTAGTCACTTACTAATAGCAGAGCAGCAAAGATCATGCAGAACTTTTGTAACAAGCATAACTGTCAACACAGATACACAGCAGCCAGGAGTTTGATGTGCTTCTGTCCTGAGCTTGTTCACTTGTCATATGTTGTCTAGTGTCTTATAATGTTTAACATTCCCCCCCACAAAATGCTACATTAAGGAGAAGGAGTAAGACTTGAAATATTTTCTTTTCCAAAAGTCTACCAGTAACATTTGCCCACAGGCCCACCCTTGAAGTTAAGACAGTATAGCTGATGGTTTTATGAGTGTTAAAGTATTGTGCACCATCAGACTGATTTGTTAAGCTTGTTAAAACTTCAAGACACAATGGTCGTATCCTCCCCTGCAGCTGCCGTAACTCTGTGTAATAAGTCATTTCCTGTTATGACATCGCTGTCATGTAGGGATGGTCAATAAATGACACGTTCTATATCAGCATGTCTCATGATGGATCCCGCGCTCCTGTTAAATCTGTGCATTAAGAGTAGCAAGACACACGTTTGTATTTCTATTCTTAATGGGACCATTGTATTGACTTCCATTTATTTCTGTAACCTAACCCTGACCATGGTGTTCCAGTGTATTAGAACAGTACTTTGGTCCCCAAAAGGACTAATGGTCCTGAAAAGGCAGGTGTTTATAGCCTACCAGAAAATGTTCTAAAGAGTTGACAAAAACCAGGTACACACAACAATTGTTTAAGATAAAATGACTTTTGTATGATCTAAATACCCAATACATTTTCAATATAAATGTTATTGCATGCTGTTAGTCTCCAACTTCTTTGCTCTTAGCAAAAGTTAGAAATCAAAACTCTGCGAAGCTACAATCAACCTTTCAATACCTGTCCTGTGAGTATAAAAGACATGTTCACCTTCAGTAGAAAAAAGACCTCTGGAGGAAGTGAGCGTCTGCTTTTCTTCTCACTCGTACCAATGTCTCCCAGATTTTGCTCCAGACGTCCAGGGAGGATGTTTGTTATGAGCAGTGGCCACTTCCCACCAGTTGGCTCTAATTTACTTCAATAAGGAGCACCAGCAGCTGAACTGTCATGAGGCCAGCAGGGAGGAAACGGTTAGGTGGAAGTCCTGACGAAGAGAAGTACTTGCACAATGCAAGCATTCATGTGACTCACAGAAAAGTATGCTAGTGTCACAAGATTTCAGGCTGTTTGTTGATGTGGTTCGAATATTTGTGTTGAGACTATTTGAAACTTGATGTATGATTGAAACAGTCAAATGCTGACATTTTTATTTGCAGTTTAAATTATGTTATATAATAAAATAAGCTTAGATCTTTTAAAGTGGGGTTCTGTGGAAAGGTTATAAACGGTTAATGTTTTACTTGTAGACTGTATTGTTAACCTCAGTTTGATGAGATAAAAGTGCAATTTTCTTTTGCATGTTATACTCCTTATGATACAAAGGTTTTATAAGTAGCATTTATTACACTTTTTTAGATTGGAATAGCTTTAGGATGGCAGCAGTTCATTTTGATCTTTGCCCTAAGTTTAAAAATGTATCTAGAAGTAAACTATTATTCATAAAACTCTCAGACACCCACTTCAAAAATCCAAAGTATCACTTTACAGGTTACAGTATTGGTTTTGTGGTTCTAAGTAAAAACTCTGTTTTATCTGACCGGTCCTTATCTTTTCCTCAGATGACAGAGATGACAACCCTCTGTTCCAAAACACTCCTAAGAACTTCTATCTGGTGAGCTCTGTAAAAAGCAGACATTTCATGGCTTCACAGTTCACTGACAGTCTCTCCACATATATCAACATATGGGTCTCTATCCGCTTTTCCCACTGGCCCAGTCACAAGCAGCTGTGCAGCCAACCTGCTCTACCAGCCTGAGGTATGATGTAACCACCACCAACCTCTGGTGCACGATAATGAATAAATTTCCAGTCTGTGTTTTTGCCTGCAGGGTTGTGGACTGTTAACCTCTTAATATTAATTCAATTATGTTTAAATTACCACATCCTACTTAGAGCTTTATGCCTTTTGATGTTAACACTAACATTAAGTCTAGTTTCTTAAATGTAGACTGAAAAAAAATCTCATCCCTAACATCCACAGCTTTGCAGTGCATGGAGTCGTCAGCGCTGCTCACGAATACATGAATGGTTGAGGATTTATTGTTGCTGGTTGAGTGAGTGTATTTCCAGAGGGCAGCTTGAAATCCCTCAGCATGCACACTGGCTTTTGCGTGAAGTGACTGACCTACAAATGCAGCTTAGTTGTGGTTCGTATTGCTGGTATAGGTTGAGCCAATCAGATTGGAGTTGAGCTTATTCCAAGGGACGCTGATGAATGAATTGGACTAGCATGACAGAAAAGTAAAAAAAAAAAGAAGCCATAATGTATTATCAGCTCTAGGAGATAAGTAAACATGAAGCTGTTTTTAATATTTTTTAATAAAGTACTAGATGTCACAATCAGATATAAAAATCATTTTAAAAAAGTTTTAAGGATCTCCATTTAGTAGAAAACAAAACAAATGACGTCGCTACATTTTGCAGTCTGATAGAAGATGCTCTATTGCTCCTCTCCATTGTCATCCTCATCACTGTCACTGTCTCTGCCTGGATGCTCTGGCATCTTTGTGTGGTCCACTGGATCCTGGTCCACTAGATCCTGGTCTTCTGCTCCTTCATTGGTGTTCCCCGTGTTTGGCACCAAGCTCGTCTCTCCTTCTGGGTTTTCCTGCTCCATGGGCGTTTCTTTCTGTGGCTCCTCAGAGCTATCTGGTGCACTCTCAGCTGTGGTCTCGGTTTGTTGTGGAGGCAGAGCCAGTTTCTGCTGCTGAGTAGCCAGAGGGAAAGAGAATATTTAGCACAGGGAGGAAACATGTTTTCAGTGGATGTTGAAAATACACAGAAAATATTAGACACAAAAGTAATGCAGTCTCATATAACACTGATCAACGTGTCAGATTTCATTTGGAAAAGGTGTTCTATCAACTTCAGAAACATCTGAGTTGCTTAGGTACCTGGGAGGCAAAAAAGATATTCATGAATTTACTGGGGACCTTATTATTGTTAAAGTGACAACTGACTATACTGGGTGGGGAAAAAGACATCTGAATACCCCAGCAGGTAATGGGTGAGGAGGCTTGTCTTGTGACTTTTGACTCGCCCTGTATAAAAATATACACATCTATGTTTCAAAAATGGTGGCCACTGTTACATGTCAGTGTGTGTGTTTGAAATAAAACCTAATTATACTGATTTTAGAAGTGAAAAAGAGATTGTAAATGTCTTTATTGACAGAGAACCATTATAAAAATGTATTACCTGTCTGTACTTCTGGGAGGTCTGGATCATATGCATGTACATACTGTACACATAGTTTGCCATCCCTGGCATGTCTTTCACAACATGGTCAAGCTGTTCATCTCTCTGAAAGGAAAAGTATTAGATAATCAGAAAGTGATGTAAATCAAATAAAAAAAATCTCTTTCTTGTAAGAGATTGTTCATTTCGGCACCACCTGGGTTAGTATTAATAGAGGCAAAATGTTTGAGGAGATTAAAAATTCTCTGCACGCTGCTACCTGCTTCTTATTTGTAAGCAATTTTCCCCTGCAGCTTTCACCACTCTCACACTAATCAAATACAGGATGCAGAGTCAGTAATTTGATATTATTAGTATGCAGACAGAGTCGTGCAGCCTAAACTGAAGAGTGATAAGAGAGGAATATTCTATCAGCTAAGCTGCTGCCTCATAAATACAGGAGTGAAACTCACAGCAGCCCTGTGGGCTTCATGTCAACGTCAGTGAGACTGAAAGCTTAACTGTTAATAATTATTTTTACAGTAAAATATGCTTATACATGCGATCATACTGGTTCTGAAAAACTGCACGTATTTATACAGAGCAGTATGACTTTACAGATAGCTAATAAAAATCCTGTTCAAGTCCTTTTTTTCCCTTCATCTGTGTGTTACCAGTAAAGATTTACTGACTAAGTAGAAAAGCTAAGCGGGGGGACGCATGTGTGTGCCCAAAAGAGCTGTCCCTTGTAGGGCTGACCAATCGAGCTTCAAAGGAAGTGTCAGAGGCTGTGGGATATTTTAGACTCTCCCGTTGCCACAATACAGTGACCACATCAGTCAGGCTTTTGTTTGAAAAGACCTGTATAGAATGCAGCAAAACTAAGAAATTTAATTATTTATCAGACATGGCCGGAATGCTGACAATTTGAAACTTGGAAGAAATTGTGGTGCTCGGGACAGAAGAGTACAATGTGTGTGTGTTTCCACGTACAGCTTGCTCCTGGTTGTAGTACTCATGTGGACGAATGTGGAGCTGCAGAGGTCTGGCAGTGAGCTGGTTGAAGGCAGGAGTCAGCTCGAAGCAGTTCTGGAACAGTGCCACTCGAGCAAAGATGTACAGACCCAATCTGGCTCTTGACATGGCTACAACGAGACGCCTCACATCCCTGTGGAGGAGACAAAAAAATGGAAGGTGAGAATCGGTTTGACATGAGGGGGAAAAAGATCCAGAGAGACTTGAGTGGGAAGAGATGGAAGCTGTGAAATTTGAAAAGAAGAAATCCTGTGTAGGGGCAAAAACAAAAGGTGGAATAATGGTGAAAGGATAAAGTAAACATGAAAAAGATAATGGTAGTGTTGTGTAGGAGGACTGAAGGTTTAAAGAGGGATAAACGGGACAAATATGAAAGCTAAGAGAAATAAAGAAAGGGAAGGCAAAGAGCAAAAAATAATTTGGTTGCTTATTTTTGCCCTCTAGTCTCTTTTAAAAAAAGAAAAGGAAAAGGAAGAATCCTGCTTGGATTGTTCTGACAACAGAAATGTTTGTTTCTCTTTACTCAGCTGTTCAGGAATGCAGCACACAATCTCTATTTCTTTACACAAGAAAACAGTGAAAGTGAGGACATGCCAAACAAAAAGCTGTACAAATATTCATGCTGAAAATAGATATACACCTGTTTTTGTAAGTTAAAACATGATGTAAACAATTTACAAGCTGCAAAACAAGTCTCTCTACACAAGCAGCAGTAAGAGACAGAATATTGAACAAAGTCTTATTTGTGTGGGAGCATATGCAAATACATAAACTCAAATTTCAGATACTGAAATTGAGTCAAAAATGCTGGATTTTAAGTCCACCTGAAAACCGAAAGATTACCAGGCTTAAACCTCGCAATGTGCATGATGAGTTTCATGAATATGCAAGAAGAAACACTGTGGCGGTATAAGAAATTAACCTGAAAAGGATCTTACTGTGGAGATTAATGGGGAAATTTATGCATACTTAAGACAAAACGGTGCAAGGAAACACAACAAGAGCCAATGTCAGTGAACTCATAGCTGTAGAGGACATAAACTAATCAAAGCTGAATCCCCTGTGGATATGGCACCCCTGAGGGATGCCCACCTGAGCTGTGCTGTGAAATAATCAAGCCGAGCAGAGATTTCTGAGTGTGTTTCCAGACCTGAATGTGTACATGTCAGAGCTGGTCTGGATCTGAGCTTCCCTGTCAAAGCATGTGATCCTGTATGTGAGCGTGTCAGTGTGCATCAGACAGAATGCCTTTTCTGTCAAAGCAAGGGTCAGCTCATCATATGGTGAGCTGTGTCCCCTGCGGTTGTCATGGCAGCACATTGCCACAAGGAGAGAAGCAGGGGGTTTGTGAGGGCAAAGTCGGTGGCAGACCACAGGGATTAAAGTATAAGGGCACGTACAATATACAGCACGAAAACTCCTAAGTCATCTTGATCCAGAATTATCAGTTCATCCAACATATGAACAAATCTTAAACTATAAAAAGGCAATCTTTATTAAAATCAGAAGCAGAACTAATGCGTTGATGTGTGGAATAAACACACTTGAGGATTTAAAAGCAGTAAAAAAAAATCACTAACTACTCTGCAACAGCAGCTGACAAAGGCTGATAACTAGAAAGGTTATATGGTCCTTATACTCCACCTCTTTGTTCAGATGATGAATTTACTTGAGATTATTGCAATTTTTATTATCTACAACTACTGTTTCAAGTTAGGTTTCACCACTTATCACTTTTAACTTAAGTTTCAAACAGCTTAAAGTGCAGCAAATACTAGATTAATTAATATTAATAGGCAAGGGAGGAAAAAACTGATATGAAGTTAAAATACTTAATATATGAAATAAACACAACTTTCAAACATAAAAATTTCTTTGAATTTTGATTAAATTAATCTCATGTTGTATTGGTGCCAGAAAATCATGCTTGTATGACACTGACAGAAAACTAGGTTTTCTGGGCTTGGATTTTATGTATTGGTTCATATTTACACTATGTTTTGATCAAGTATCTCTGGAAGATAATATGTTGTTTCTCAATAACATCTTTTTGGGTAAATAAAAGCAAAGTAAAGAAAGGTCTAGGAGAACAGATAGGCACGATGGTTTATAACTGAACAGATGTGGCACAGGAAGGATGAAAAAGGACATGAACATGAATGATACAAAGAAAAGCCAAGACAGAATATTCAGCAGGAATGTCCACGCCACGTTTGGTGACTTACTCCTATTTTCAGCTACATGTTGTAACTAGAAATAAGAGCCACAATAGTCAAGACAATAACGAATTATACCATGTTCGTGCCACCTGAAAGATTGGGGTAAGAAGTGCCTACACTGCCTACACAAAAGCAATGGCTTGTTTTCACCAGAGTTCCAATTTGTGAGCTGCCCATTGCTGTAATAAAGCTGTGAGCCGTGTAATTCCAACAGCATTTATCGTACTGCACCAGCCAGCATGTCACACTGAAGTGCTGAGGATGAGTTCAGCATCAAATCCCTGTTGATATAAAGTGCAAAGAGCTCATTGAGAGTTCAAGGCAGCTGAGAAGTGAAAAGGTTATTTGACCACAAAGCGTTTGAGTGGAACAAGGAAAGAAGAAGGGGAGAAAGAAGAAAGAGCTGGAGAGTAAAATGAAGGACAATAAGTGTAAAGACATCAAATCTACTGAGGAACATTGGTTTTCTACCAAGTTTGCCTTTGATCACAACCTGAGCTCTTTGATATTCTCAGGCCAACCGAGAATGTCTACATATATCTCAGCAACACAGCAATGTTGCTTATACTGTTAAAATTTATCTTGAGATAACAAAACGTCTTCTGAGAGCAGCTGTCTCATGGGAGTTAAGTGTTTCTGCTGTGTTGTTTCTCTTTAGGATGTTTATCTTTGATATAGTCCCTATTACACAAGAAATACCTGCAGGGAGCTTGGAGCTAGTTTGAATCAGGTGCAGTTTTCTGCTTTGCAGGCACTGAAATAATCACCTTAGATGTCCCACAGCTTTGGTTCGGACCAGCGAGAGGATGATGTAGTCATTCTGCTGACCCTGGAATCTGTCCACTGTTGTAACCTGCACGGACAGAAACAATCGTTATTCGACAAACAGATGCACAAATACAAGCGAATATCAAAGAGATGCAAACTAAACTTTAGCTGCTACAATATATTTGCAAAGTAAACAGGTTACCACATTTTAGCCAGGTGGAGAAATTTGGTTCAAGTGTTTACAGTCATTTTAAGTTCTTAGTCTCTCATTTTTTATTTGTATTTGAGAGGGAAAAGATAAATGTCATTTTTGTGTTGCCATTATTAATGAAAGCCACGTGGGCAGCCAGGAGCTGTAATGTGGCTTAAAGGGCATTTGCCTTCGCTAGCTTCTTAGCCGGACCCCTGAGAATCAGCTCAGGGGTACTGGAGGGCCGAGCTGTTTGACCCTTTTTTTTTAAAGTCATTGCAGTAATGTTAGTTTTTTGAGATATGTTTTTGTGCTCTGTTTATTAAGCACAAACATATAAATTATAGTTTATTAATGTTAAATAGGCCATAGTCATTTAGGTTTCAAGGTAATCAAAATGCCTCAATTATCATTTTATAATTACATCGCAGCAGTCTCCATAGTAGTAGAATTGGTTTGTGAGGTGCCTAAAGATCTCCAACCCTACACGGTATGCTGCTGTACATAAAGGCTAGAGGAAATGTGCAAACAAACTCAAAGCCAAGCAGAAACAGGGTTAGTGTGTCCTCTATGGATCTTCACACTAAAAGGGATCAATAGGACATCAACTACCATCAAGAAGCTGCAGCATCAGTCTCAGGACTACATGACCCTGCATAAAGGTGAGCCATGTTTAAATAAATCATCTTGTGGCTCCTGATCTGCTAATGTAAACTTGGAACCCCTACAGAGTCTCCTCTTGAATAAAAACAGAAGTAAATGTGGGGAGAGTGTGCGTAAATGTGTCAACTACGGAGGTAATGAGGTATTTATTTATGTATCCCTGATGCTATATAGAACAGGTGCAACACCGCAGGCAAAAATGTGTTGGTTTTACAATAGTACAATGAATGGTGAACAAAACCTCCACTGTATATCTGCATGTATGTGTCCACACACAAAAGACCAGAGTCTTCTGACACACAGTTATTCTTGGTCCTTAGTCACAGAAGCCCATATCGACAAACTCCCTAAGGTGAGGCTTTTTGCACGGTGTTTAGTTATTTATAAGGAATCTTCCAGAAAGAAAATTACAGAGGTCGTGTCTATGTGACACACACACACATAAGTTTGTTTTTCTATCTCCATGGGGACTTTACATTGACTTCCATTTATTTATCAGTCTTTTCTATAGCCTAACCTTACCCCAAACCTAACCCCTGAACCACCAACAGTATTTCCCTTGATGGGGACCGGGCTTTGTCCCCATAAGGCACAATGGGTCCTCATCATGCTGTATGTACTGGAAAAAATGGTCAAAATTTGTCCTCACCAAGTAACAAAAACATGTGGGCGCACACACAATTGTTTGTTTGTTTGTAACAGGGAATCATTCTCTATATCTTTCCTTTTTATTGTCAAAAGCAACTGCACACTGCCACCCAAAAATATTTTGCTCTTCTCTTGTTGTTATCCTGCTATTTGCAGTAATTACTACCAGGAATGTGCAGACGATAGCATTTATTCTCAATACAGGGCAAGAAATGAAATAATTGACAGTAATATATTTTACTTGTTGTGAGCACATCACTTCTGAATTATCTGTAAAAAAAAAAAAAACTGAATTCTAGCAAGTGACAGACCGTGCCTTCTATTTTAGTCAATGTTTCCTCTTAAGACATACTAGGCGCTTTTCCACCGACCCGGTTCCACCCCACCCCACACCACACCCATTTTCAGTCTTTCCACTGCGGTTCCGACCCTCCTCTCGGCACCGGTTCTAGTACCACCTCCGAGGTGGTTCTGTTGG
>JAVKLF010000002.1:6525342-6545692 GCA_034783495.1 Millerichthys robustus
AACCACCAGGGCCGGTGTGGAGCCGTGTAGTGTGGTGTGGTGTGGAGCCGTTCTTGTCGGTGGAAAAGCGCCTACTGATTCTATTCACATTTCATTAAATAAGCTCCTAATCTTTAAGAAAATTTGGTTATTCAAAAAAATAGATAAGCGATATACTGAAAATGCAGACTGAAACCTTAAATAAAAACTGAAAAATTGAATAGAACTTTCTTTGATCCATGTGTTAAGTTTTTAAACTGTCAGTTTGTTGTCGTAGACGATGTTCTCTGACCTGAATACACGTATGATTTAAAATGAAGCATCAAAACAGGGAAATTCAGAAGAACTTTAGCCATAAAGGATCAATAAAGTAAATTAAACTGAGAGCATACTATGTGTTGCAGGTTCAGACATTCAGTAAGAAATTTCTATGTGTTTTAGGTAGTGACTGGTGCTAACTGGTTTTCCTCTCCTCTCTTTTGTGTCTAATTAAAGTCATCAGAGTAAAGTAAGCTGGCTGCTGACATTTGCTTCGTTCTGGCTATTGTGACACATTGTCAGACACACAGTGGGCCCAGTGCTCAGGGTGTGACCTTTCAGCTGCTCAGCATTTTCCCACAAGAGCCCCCTTTCTTCTTCATCACTCTTCCTCACTGGGCATCTTTCATTTCAGCAAATCCAGCAGTCTGTCACTCTTGTCATTTTGTCACTGGGCACGCACACTGACTAAGGATGTGAGCACACTGAATGATGCTTTGTCTTAACATTCCAGGACATTTTAGACGGCTAAGCACAATTTCTGGTTCCCTGTCAAAGTGGAGACATATTTCAAAACAAAACAAGAAGGTAAAGCCAAAAGGTGAAAGCACGTTTCCACTTGTGCTTCATTTGGTCTTATGACCTGTAGCTGTTCCAACAGTCCTGTGATGTAACAGCAAACCAAGTCTTTCTATAAACTATACCATCTGCTACCAAAAAGAATGACTAAAACTTTCTTTAATATAAATACTCTATGCAACACAGAAAAGATAAACACAGTAAAATGATTAATAAAAATGGGCAGGTGTTTTTAATCTGGACTAATTAACTAATTTGTGGGAAACAAACCAAGACTTTGAGAGAATTGAAAGTTGTGGATTTCTTAGTGCAAAGGAGGATTAGAGGTTGAACTTCAGCTGACATCTGAGGGTGTGAAGAAACCTTTTTGCTTATTTGGTAAGTTGCTTTGGCTCCCATCTAAACAGTCTCAGTCCTACACAAATGTCTGTTGGGGTTGTGGATTCATTCCAAAACTTAGATTCTTTCAGTTGTTCAACATATGGAAGCTTGTTACCGATATGCAACTTTAGAAAATTTAATATGAAATGTCGGGGAATGGACTGGAGAAGAACATTTGAGTTACAAAAATGTATCAAAACAAACACCAATAAAACTGCTACGTCTTTCAGAGCACAGCCTTTAAAGACACTGTAACTATGTGACATTTTGTCGATTTTTGTTTTTACCAACAGATTCAGTTTTTTAGCCACATTCCTGCAAAGAATTGGTTCTATTTTCATAAACTTGTCAGGCCATTGGATGATGTATATTAGCAATAGGTTATTGAATAACACACTCGTTCTATACAAGGCATAAACGTCTCGAGCTTTGTGTCTTATTACATACTACAAACAAGGTTTATAATAATGTGTTTTGTGTACAGCTGTTCACCTGTCAAGTGGTCCATTTCTATTACCTTGTTAGGTTGTCCAAAGTATGGATTTCCGGCACATCTCTGGTTGATGACATCTCTGATCAGGTGTTTTTGTCCATTGTAGGTGGTCAGGATGCTAATACGCTCCGACGGGTAGCCCAACAGACGCATGTACATGTAGAGAGCCACACAGTACTCTGCCTCTGCCAGGTTCTTCACAGAAAGACAAACGACAGTGTTATATTAGATTGTCAAAATTATACAAAATATGCATACACTGCCTTAGGTCCAATGAAAGCAACGTGGAAACTGATAATTGTAGATTATTGTGTTACTCAAGAAACTAAGCTAACTGAATTACCATACTCAAAGCTATTTGTTTTCTTTCTGGGGTTCTATATTTTCAGTAATGTGAGATAAAATCATTAAACTTTCTTTAGCATAAGGAGCCCTAAAAATTTATAAAATGTGCATATTTACACAACTAAAACATACGATTGCAAGAAATACGTCATTTTCCAATAAGCTTGTCTTTTACTTTCAAATCTTTCAAACTTTGAACATTAATGTTTTCTTCCCAGTGTGAGTAAATGTAATTCACCACCTTTCTAAACAAACATTGAGCTTTGTAAATCTCAACCTCAAGATTACTCTCAGACTTTACAAGTGACAAAAAAAAAAACAGCCAACAGCATGCATTATTCATTTAGTTTCAATTAAATGTGGACTGCAGCCTCACATCTTTGCTAGTAATTTATTCAGCTTCATTACCAGTTCCTGTTCCAGCTGCACTGGAATCAACACATCAAAAACAATGAGCCTTTGTTCCTCTTCCCCTATTACCTGCCACTGATCTATAAAAATACTTATTTAGTAAATCATATTATTCTCCAAAGGCAATTTACTCAGGACAGTAAATATGAGCTGTGACTTAATATAATTAAGGATTATATAGAAATTACAGTACTAGTATACTAGTCATATAATATCAACTATAACTGCTTGTCAATGACAATCTGACAAGGAATACTGTAGTATAACTTTTTAGTGACAAAGTGAAAACAATAAAGTTGGTTCTCTTTCAAACTTTGCAAGATATCTCTATAGGAAGTGCCTTCAAGCTCCAGGACTACCACGTTAGTTCCTGACAGACCAATATGAGCTTGGCACAGTGGCACCCATCTCTTTTTCCTCGCCCCTGCCCAACACTTGGCGCTCTCGCTTTCCTCCACCCGAAGATCAGAATAGCTCCTTCAGTGGTCCTGGAGCTGGATTACTCGTTTAACTATTCACTGACTCACCAGTCAAGGTAAGTCCAGAACAAGTTTTTTTGGGGGGGGTATTTTGAACCTGTTGATACTTTTTCGACAGGAAAAATATATTTTCATTAAGAAAATTCTAAGATGGATTTTCTTGCGGTCCTCCATTTAAAACATGGACCCTTTTTCATTGTAACCTCAGGCTGTCAAAGCTGAGTGCTAAGGATAGCAACTGCTGGTTCCTTTCAGGGGAAGATGGGTCGTGGCAAGACTAAGGACGCCAAGTCTTGTCCTTGCCCAGCCTCCTGCAGATTCACGATTTTGGGAAAAGATCCACATCTCATCTGTATCACATGTATGGGGATGAAGCGTGCCTAGTAGGCACTGGCCAACCCTGTCTCACGCGACCACTGTCGCGCCAAGGCACCACAAATTTTGCAAAGATGCCTGCACGTTGCAGCTGTCTCAAAAGTTGACCCATGACTTTCTGAAATGGGGATGCAGCCTGATAAGTCTGGTTGTGGGTTGAGCATGGCAGGTGTGTGCTGAGGGGACAGGGTGGAGCTCGAGAGCCGTGTCGAGGAGTTTCCTCCACTGTATGGTCAGTTTCTCAACTCTGAGGACAAGGACAACCACGGAGAGGAAGACGAGGTGGATCTCGTTTTGGGCCTCCTTGAAGGGGAGAATTTATTCATTTGCAATTCTAATTCTAAATACATTTAAAATAATGATATTGGTGTAGTTTTGGTTTCCGAGCAAAACAAAGTCAAACCCTAAAAGACTGATTTGAACCTTACCCTGAGCTAACATGAAGACAGGATGAACAGGAGAGGAAGAAAAAAAAAGGTTGCACAATGTCATAGAGACAGAAATACAGTGCTAATAATAAGAGACATAAATCTTGACTATCTTTAAGTTCACTATGCTGTCCCCGTTGATTCAGTGTAAAATGTAGCATGTGAAAAAAAACTGGCTGATGAATGGATGACAGAAGCAATTTTCACACGGCAGTAGAAATGGATTTAGATAAGTATCTTACTGTTAATGAGCCGTTTGACAGCTCTGAAGTACTATCAGTGTACCAAGGCTTAATGTGGAAAGTGGTTTGGCAGGTGAAGTAGTAGTAACAGACCTTTGGACTCTCTGTGGGCATATCATGTAGGTTTTTTTGTGATTTGTTCAGTTTCAGTGACAGGCACAGCACAGGTTGTGGTATTGTTTGTTCAGCTGTGAGATGACCAGACAATTGCTTTTCGTGTCAAATATGTCCTCTCAGTTTCCTAGTAAAGTTTGTTAGTACGTGTGTTTGTCAGGCCATGAGAGTTATCTTGGCATTTCCTGAGGGAAACCTGAAAATGGCAACAGGCAAATGGAGATAAAATTCATGTGACTTGCTACTTTGAGAATGGCACATGGTTTGGATTTAACAATAATAAGGAGCTGCAGGGACACAGATATGTAGTGTTGAATGCAGCTGTGCTGTTTATGGAGATGCAAGGAGAGCCAATTGGTCACAAAGATAAAAAGTTTTTTTTTTTTATTAATTGGACCAGTTTCGTCTAAAATTAGGCATCAATTATTTTCATTACTACAAGACATGTAGCTTTAGAGAATCCTTATCTTCCACATACAGTATGGCAGTTTTACATTTGTTGGTTAATTAAAATGGTTATGCTAAAAAAAAGTTAAAAAAAGTTAAAAAAAAAAAAAAAAATATTTGAAAAATAACTGTTGTTGATTGCTTGGCAATAGAATGAAGTTTGAGATAGAATCAGCAGTTTTACAGAGTATATGATGAGTATTTTTGCATTATAAAAGTCACTTGTTCACAGCACATTCACAGCACGAAGACACACAGTCAGAAATACGCGCAAGTCACAATGTGTTCAACAGCATAGTTTGATTATTAAAATTATTATTCTACAGTATTTCTAAAAACTATCATGGTTATTTGTAAGAAAACGTTTCTATTTTTATTTCTTAAACAGATGCTTGGGACTGAAAACAGGTTTTGATCTTTGGTTTCGTTCTATATTACTGTAAAAAACTGCAAAAAATACAGCGAACTACTTCACAGATTTCGCCAATCGCAGGTTCTTTTTGGAACGAAACCCCCCGCGATGAACAAGGGTTCACTGTACAACAAACCTTAAGCAATCAAGTTTAGAAATTACCTAATTTGAACAAAAACTGGCTACTGACTTTGTGTATGTATAATTCAGTCTTATAGTTCTTACCTGGTAAAAGTAAGGATTGGGTTCAGATTCTCCCACTCCATTGAAGTCCTCCACATTAATCAGCTGGAAGTCAAACGTCAGGCCTGGGTTGGGGACCTGGAATTCAGGGAGCTGCTGGACATGAGGCAGGTTACCAAGATGTTTGTAGCGCCAGTTGTAAAGATTACAAAGGCTGAGGAAGAGAGAACCAAACATGTTTTTCTGTATTATATCATGGATGTCAAAACTGATTCAAGTCTTTCTTCTGGGGACCCCCCCACCTTGCACGTGCACGGCCCTGTGCGTCCAAGTCTATGGTAGGCACACCAAGGCGCACAAATCTAGTGAAGAGGGACTGCTCCATGTTGGAGTATTTCTGAAAAGCCATGTTCTTTATGACTGGAGGCAGCTGGTGGTGGTCTCCAATCATAATCCAACGCTTCAACCGGCTGTAGCCATCCTCTGGGTTCTAAAGATGATAGAAAATACAACAGGAGGTAAGAACCTTCAGGAAATAAATCCTACAAAAGCATGGAAAAATTTGTTCTTTGCTCATTTATTACGGATAATCCAATGTACGTGTAAAAGTAAAATTATAAGTATGAATAAGCATTTGTCATGTATGTCAGATGTTGATTCAGACAGTGTACTATCTAACCAGAGTCATCAAATGTAATTCAATTGAATTACAGTCATGTAATTTAGTGAAATGTTTTCTGCAGAGTTACCTGTAACAACAATGGGATGAAGGTCTCAATCTCAAGAATCTGTGCTGCTTCTTCCATCAGGATGTTGTCGTACTAAATGAAAATAATACTGATTTAAAGACCTGAACTACAGTGAATACACTTGTAACCAAAGACCTAGTTTAAGTAGAGTTGTCTACCTTAAACCCTAGTTCCACAAGGTCATGACGTTTGAGTGCAGCATGTGTGCAAGTCATGGCAATGATTTTGGCTTCCTTTACAAGCAGATACTTGGAGCGGTCTAGTCCACTTCTTAGCAGCTCAAATGCCCGAAACTCCTAATAGAGAAGATGAGAAAAAGAGTCTGATGAAATACAGGACTAGGATTTTTTACCAGCAAAAATCATTCAAAGTTGAGGTAGATGGTGCTGATACTTAGTTTGTTCGGTTACTTGTATTTTTGCACACAGTTCTGAGGGAAATTTTAATGGAAACATGATAAATGATTGCCATGAAACAATGACAGATAACATTATCAGGGTATTACAAATAACACGCTACAACATTCTGAAAAAAATAGCAATTACATTATGAGACACTTAGAGGCTCACCATTAATCTAAATACTCTAATATGTCAAAGTGACATTAATTTTGACTTCCTAAAATGCATCAAAGGAGAAAAGAAAACAAACAACCGGAAATTTGTTACATGTTGGAATATACAAAACATGAACAGATTTTTGTACTGGACCTCCCCCTACAGACGTTGATTATTAAAGTGAACCAGACGAGACCGACCGACAAGAGCATCTAAAAATGCATTCCGTACAAAACTGGTAAATATTTCTCTGTAAGAACTTATGTGCGCTTCTATTCTAAATCTGTAAAAAAAAATCATACTGTGAGCACCACCATCAGTCTCTTTAATTACTATAGAACAAGTAGTTGAAGAGCAAGCAAAAATATTTTATAAAAAAAAAAACTGCTGACCTACTGCTGTGTGATACGACTGTGCCAACACACTATTATGGAATAGTTTATGTGCTAAATATAAAACAAGTCTAAGGATATAACAGAGGTATCATGGCTTTAGTTCTAAGAAATCATCCCTGCTTTAATCTGTCATAATCGAGTCTCATACTTTGTTGTGCTGGAGTGATAAAGAGACCAAACAGCTCCTCTATGGAGGAGGAACACTTTGGGGCAAATGTTAATATACAACTTCTACTGAAGTGGCCATGCCAGGAAAAGTTTTCCCCAAAATACAAATAAGATTTTTTCAGCAAACTGTTGATGGAAAAACGAGGAGGAAAATATTTTAGCTTTTTTTCCCCCAACTTGCCCCACTATCTATACTGGGAATGAAAAATGAGAGGAAAAGAGGGCTAGACTCAAACAGCACTGGGGTTTAAATATTTAATGTGTTACTATTTTAGCATTAATATTAAACCGATCAAATCATTAAACATTAATGTGGTCTATTTTTAACCCTTGTGACCCCAGAGTCAATGCAGATGGCAAACATTCACAGAAACTGTCAAGAAAAGAAAAAAAGACAAATAAAAAAGCTGTTCATATTTGCTAGACCTGCAGAAGTCGACACATACACACAAATCCAAAATGTACTGTCTGCTTCTGTCTGTCAGTGTATTCTCAGTATATTCTTATGAAGCTTATTCAAAGCTGCTTTTTCATTTGAAAGGTAGACAGATCAGCAAGCACAGCAGGATGTTGCTTTTGCTACCTTGCACCACGTACAGTAGCATCTCTTAATGGGTGAGCAGATTTCACTGCAGCATGGGTGAGGCTAAGGGAGGAGGGAGGAGGTGCTGTGATGCAGCGATACAGAGGCCAGCCAGATAGATCAAGGTCACCACACATGTCGAGATATTACCTCCAACCAATAACTTGCGTTATTGGTTTTTAGAGACCAGTTTTGGTGTTCCCATAAATCAGAATTGTTTTTCTGATCTTTACCGACATAATTGATGAGCTGAGAAAGAATGATAGCACATACTCAGATACGTGCAAGTGGGAAATTGTGTGAAAATGAGTGAGGAAAGAGAAAAAAACAAAACAAAACTGAAAAGTCTTGGTAATTTTGGTAATTCATGCTTAATGTTTTAAACAAGTTATCGAGAACAAAACTATGATTAAACGTACTTCTGCTTAAGCTAGGGTTGGTAATTTTGTATGGAGGACCGATCCTGTCATAATTGGAAACAAAAGCAGAAATATATAGTATTTTTCCTTTTCCTTAGACATGCATTTTCATCACAAAATGTATATATTTTGTTTTGTTTTTTCCTTTATTCTTTTTAAATTTCCTTGTCTCGTCTTTTTCTTTTACTGTCTATTTCTGCCTCCTCTGTTTCCGTAAACATTTCTGCTTCATTATGCAAATGAGGAGGGCTGCCTTCTTGCTTCAGCTCCTCTACTATTGGTCAATAAACAGGAAGGATCCATGTGCAGGTCTGTTGTGCATGCTTGGGCTTTGACTTCAGTTTAGCAAGTATAGTAATGGAGGGAAGTGACTTTATGATTGCCGTTTAAAATAAGAGCGCCATCCGATTGGCTAGAAGTGGATCGTAAAGAAAAGTGATGAGTGTGCACAGAGAGGAGGGAAAATAGGGGGGCGCAGGCAGGATGAAACGTGAAGGCATCTGACCAATCCCATTTGACATGAAGGCGTCTGACCAATCGATTGGTCAGAGTTGTACTGCAGCTCGCACAGAAGTCGGATTTTTCTGAATACATTATGTATTCATTACTCTCTGGATGGAAAGACCATTTCACCCCAGTATAAGAAAAAGTCTTTCTGAACAGAATTATCAACTTTAGCTTTAAACAATCGCTAAAGTGATAAGATTTTAAGATCACAGAGACGGTGCTTAAACAAGCATAACTAATCTATAACACTACTATGCATTAAAAAAGTGCAACATCTGGACAAACAGCTGGCACATAGTTTGAGAGAAAAATCCACTGCAGCTGGCAAAACGCTTGCTCAGCAAAACAATAAGAGGCTAATAAGTTTGTCCTATATCTAGATGTCATAATATGTGCTCTATATACACATTTACATTTCCTTAGTTTCTCGATTTGGCGAACTTACCTCCAGCTGTGTAAATATTTTCTTGATGTGGCGATAGCAGCCTTCTGCGATGTCCATGTCCTCTTCGTACGATCGACCCTTGAACACAGGCTGGGGTGCGTTGGAAAAGTACTTGTGGAAGGGAAAGCATGCAGCAACAACCTCCACCTCCACTGTCTTGCCCTGTTTAGGTTTGACTTTGCTCATGTACTCCTCCCAGCGAGACATTACCTATAGAAGAATACCAGTCAAGAGAATTTGAAGGGGTTCCAGACATTAATTTATGTCCATAACTTTTAAGATCTATTTTTGTGCCACTTCTCAAAGACTAACATGCTGACGTTTCCATCTATCCTCTGACAATTTCAAAAACCTTACATTTGGCTGAAATCATTAGCTAAACTTGGTAACTGCTTACCATCTCATTCAAATTAAATCACAATGCACAAGTCCTCACTTAGTTCATGTGAATTTAATCGTCTACCAAATAAATAAATAAATAAATGCTGATTACTGTAACTTATATTTCCTACAGTATTTTGTATTTTCCTCCATTTGTATATCTGCAGTGGCGTTCTTGAACTCTGGGATAGAGTGATAAAGCAAAAACAACAAACAGCAAGGACACTCCACTAATTATACATTTTCAGCAAAAAGCTCGACAACTTTGAAAAATAGAAACGTTAGTAATGTTATTGTTTGGTTGGTATGAAATATAAAAATAAAAAAAAATATTGAGCTGCTGAAAAGAAAAAGGTGAGAGGCATTTGGTTGCAAGAAAAAAAATTATCATCATAAAATACATTAAAGAAGTAACAAAACATGGCATTTAATACAATTTGTTTTTCTTCACCTTTTTCAAAAATGACACCCATGCCTAGTTATGTCTTTACCTGATACAGGTAGAAGTGTCCAGCAGTCTCACAGGTGTATGAAACATCTCCAGGAACATCCAAGCTTTCCTGTAACCTTCCCACCTCTTTGAGAAGCTCTAGTCTTCTGGCTAGAACATAATTGACTCTCCCATATCTGTGGACATCACATGCATTAATTTTTTTGTGGGAACCCCCCCAAAACTAAACAAAAAAGCACAAACTGTCACAAATATTCCAGGTTTTGATACACAGTGAGGATAAGGCAGATGTGTAAAGAAGTGAATGTTATTTGGAGGCACATAAACTGTTTTGTCTTGGTTCTTTCATACACCTTTTTGTGCAACTGAACAATCCTGAGATGCCACAACACAACAAAGACACTCACAGGAAGTAGGCGGGGTCATGGGGTAATATTAGAGGTGGGCACTATTTTTAGACCCTTTTCAAAGATACTCAGTCAGCAGATGACTCAAAGAGGATCATGCTGCTCTGACTGTTTGGCCAGAAGAAGAATTAAAAAATGAAAATTAACCTTGCTCTCAAACAGATGTGCATTTAGACACTACGTACACAAAGAGCACACTTGTGCTTAAAACCTGATTGAGGAATGGTGTATTTTATTTTTACCTCATACCCAAGTGACATTCTGAATGATTCTTGACACATTTTGTTTTAAACCTAAAAATAAACACAGCTGCTATTCTATCACCAAGATCTACCTCTAAAATCTCATTAAAAATAAAACATTTACATTTACAATGACACAGTTTTTCAATGAAGTTGTAGCTTTCCTCTTTGTTACACACTGTGTAGCTCTGCTATCTGTTTTTTTTTCTTCATATGAAGTGTTAATTAAAACCCTCTGGCTTTAGCTGGTGTCAGTGGGGTGGAAGAAGTGTGGAGTCTGCATGTTGTCATGAGGCAACAAAGCAGGGGGAACATGGTGAATACAGCACACTATAGCTCTTTCTTTCATGTCTGCATTGCTGCATAATTTAAGAATGCAAGAGACTGCTTTCACGTGAACACCCTATTTGCACACTACAATGTTCATACATCAGTCACAGACTTACATTAGGCAGAAGTCAAACAAAGTGTGTAGCAAATGAGAACTATATAGACACTCCACTCTCTCCTTTAGATGTAATACTACGAGCTACACAGTGTGTCTGGATCTGTGATTTACAATAAAGCCTGTAAGGACACTTTAAATAGTAACAGCTTATTAATATTCAGTGACAGAGTTATTTATATTCGGCAGCCAGCTTATTAACTCTGAAGAGAAAAAAAAATGTTCTGACTGATTCATTCACTGAGATGTTAAATATAGCAGCAGTCATGTCTAAATGTTTTGGGTATTCTGAGATGGTTGAGTCTCCTTCAAGACTGATACGGAGTGTTTTAGTGCTCATTATCCATATCTTTGCCCATTTAATAGTGTCTATGAAGCAAAAACTGAGTCACTTTACTGTTGTTTTAACTTTTTTTTACTCACACTTCAACAAAAAAGGAGCCCTGTCTTTATATGAGCCTTGAAAACATGTGCAAAACAATGCAGATTTTATTCAAATTTCACACAAACTAGGCAAAATCATTGAACGTTTTTCATCACTTCTTAATAAACACTGCTGCTTGCTGTTTCTGAAAAGATTTTCTGCAATTATTCATTTACTGTATTACTGTAATCATGCACCATGCAATAATGCATTAATTTATTTAATTATCTGAATCTTTTCTTTAAATAATTACAAGGGTTTTATGTATCTATGAAGTAAGAAGTGGCCCACAATATAACGCCCATCTTCTCATTTATGTGCAACAGATCTTAATAATTTTGTCTTCCACAAATTGTCTGTTCTTTATGTAGAGTTATATCACTTTTGCTATCCGCAAATGCAGCAAAACCTCTACAAACAATAACTCGATATGAATGTGACCAACTTTGTTTGTTTGCTGATGATGAATATTTTATACAAAAATGTATCTCTAAACATTTACTTTTACGTAGATTTTTCATACACTTAAATCTATACTGACCGCACATGTTCAGTATTGACCAATTACATTAGCTTGTCTGGCAATAAACAGTGTTTCCAGTGTTTTGGTACAATATAAAAGAGAAAGGCTTGTGACTGATGAAGTACTGCCTATCTCTATATATAAGTGTATAACTGTGGTCATTATTTTTTCTTTGAAATTATTTATATAGTAAATTGTACTAGCTGATAGTACTAGCTCTAGACTGGTTCCTGCAGTTCTGGGTAGTAATGCAAGAGTGAACCAAACAGAATGCTGTGGGGACAAATGCCAACCACACACGGAAAGGTCAGAGATTTTAGCAACACCTAAAAGAATAACAAGGTCCACAGTACTCCTTATGAGAGTATTGAGTAACCCTGTGTGGGTTTAGACTCATTAAGTACGAGAACAAGTGTTTCTGGGAGTGTGTGTGTGAGTGGAGCACATTCAGTTTGCTCATCAGCTGAATGCAGTATTGCATATGAAACATCTGAGTTTGCACATGTGCGCTTCTATTTGTTCAGGCATACTTATTTGTGTGTGTTCTTTCCACCAGCTGTCCACTGTCCTCACCTGCTGAAGTCTTTCTCAGTCTCCAGCTCCTCCTCTCCATGGCCCAGACGGAGAAGGTGGCGCTCGTCTATGTCTAGAGCCATGATTTTTTCAAACAGCTGGTTCAGAGCCTGTGTGGAATAAACCAATAAAATATGAATATATTCAGACAAGGAAAATCCTTTTTCTGCGTGTTCAATTTATATTTAAAACAAGTTAAATATGCAATTAGAGTTAAAAAATGCCAGCTTCTAATGGGAATATAAATAGTAGATGTGGGAGTTGGGGGATTATTATCGCTCTATGCTTCTTGTAGATAAGGTTCCCTCTGGCAAACATCCACTGGTCTAAAACACGAGCAGATTACTTTATGATTTAATAGTAAGAGCGAGGACTGTGACACAAAGGAGCTTAAATTCTTCCTTCATGGTATAAAAGTGACTGTAGCTTGATTAATGGCCACTTCTAAGCTCAAGCTATAAACTTTTCAGACAACTTCACTTGTTATTTCAGCAGTTTTAGCAAAACTATATTTTCTTGTTTGTGTGCAAAAGGTGCAGTGTGTGTTAACCTGATTAGAGTGTGTGACTATGAGAGTTCTTTGCTCAGGAAAGTTGTGATAGAGGTTGGAGATGATCTGAACCGCAACATCTGTCTTTCCAGTGCCAGGGGGTCCAACAACCTGGAGACACATAGAGCAGGAAAAGGTTATGAAAAAAGAAATGGGACAAATAAATAAAAATGGACAAAAAATAACCCACCTAGTGGTCAGAAATTAGTCTGAAAAGACTGTCTATAATAAAATGGCTGGAAAAAACTTGACCTTGAATATGTTCTAACAGACCAGAGTAGAACTTAGTTGTTATATGGTCAGATGGACCCAGTGCCTGACAAGATGTTCATTTTGTATTGCAGATATTTTTAAAATGAAGAAATTGTGAGGAGAAACGATTACAATTACAATAAAAATAATATTGCCACCTCCTTACTGTGTGTAAGCTAACAGGATAATAACCCAAAGCCTTATTTACTCAACTAAAGCACAGAGGGGAAGTGTGAGAGTTACTTGTATTTAACCAGGTAAATTCTACTGAGATCCCAGATCTTTTCTCAAGGGAGGCCTTAGCCTGAAGGCAGCCTACCATGCATGATTTTGGACTGTGGGAGGAAACCGGAGCACCTGGAGAAAACCCACACAACCACAAAGAGAACGTGCAAACGCCACACAGAAAGACCCCAGGTCCAAACGGGTATAGAATCCAGGACCATCTTGCTGTGAGGCAACAGTGCTAACCACTAAGCTGCCATAAGTCATATTTAATTTACCAAATGCATATTCATGAAATAGGTTAGTCTTACAATGAGTCTCTCAGGTGAGTAATCTCAGCTAAAAATAGTAGCCACAGTTATATATTCCTGCATAAATCAGTCCACAATCAGCTTCATGGTTTCGCTACATAAAAGCTAGGCAAACCAGGAGGTAAAGTGCATGTTAGAGCTGCTAATGAATGTGACATATGCCAAGAAGGAAGGTTAGAAAGGGTGAAGAGAGGGACAGATGAAAGCATGCATGCAGAGTTGGTTTATAAGCATGTTGGTAGCGTTTTGCCACATTTAATCAGCTACAGTAGATATATAATAAATAACCTATATCCCGCTGCCAGCTTTCAGTTGCCACTTGTGAACATCACTTTACTCAAATAAATGTTATACTACTAATGATAACTAAATATGAGGGTAACACCATTGTACTAGATTTGGTCAATCTTTTCCTTCATTGCTTTCAATGTATATGAATTAATTTTTTTTGTTGTTGACAAGACTACTGAAATATTTTAAGTCCTATACTAGTAAAAAAACTTTTCTATCTTTTTTGTTTTTACAAAATAACGTCTTTATCTGGTTAGGTTTTTTTTTGTTTATTTACCTTAAATCTTATATGAACATCTTACATAAACTTACCATGGTTAGTCCTGGTTGCATTCCAGCTCGAATGGCTTCAATTTGAGTAGGTGTGAACTGGATCGTATTCCTGGAAGCAATTTAATGGTCAGGTTGTTAAATCATATTATTTGTGACACTTAAGAGACAGCATGGATGCATTTGGACTCAAATGTTTTCATTTTTTAAAAAGAAAACCATTATTGCCATGCATGTTTTAATTGTACTTTTCAGACCATTTTTGAAAAATGTTTCAGTCTGTTTCTCTGCAATGACTTATTTTTGCTCTCAAAACTCAATGATTGTGAATTAACATTACCATTAGAACAAATTTTAAGTAAGTCACTCAGCAAAGCTGCTTTGTTGTGGTATAATTAGTAGAGAACTACTGTAGTCACATCTGTATAGCTTTTAATTGGGTAAAAAAAAATGCTGATATAGTATATAGTATAGTAGCAAAATAGACACCAAAATATCCCAACAACATATTACGTCAAATAATATCTAGATAGACTGTGAGCATCATGCATAAAAACAAATAGCATTAAGGCTCCAAGATTCTTACTAAAAACATTTTAGAATAAAATAACTTAATCTGTAAACCTACATTAAGGTACACAGTTGTTTTGAAACTATAAATGAGTTTAGGTTTCGTGTGATGTTTTAAAATACAAAATGGAAAAAAAACCTGTTAAAACAAAGTTGACAAACTAAAATGTTTGATGGAATGTTGCAAGTTTTACACCATCATTGCCTTGAGACCTAAGTGGAGAGAGGCCAACTCTTGTCCTCTTACCGTTTGGGTTGGTTGTAGGGATATGGTCCTCGATTAGGCGCGACAAATGGTTCAGCAAACAAGGTTTTTTCTTCCTCTTTGTGTTCCATTTCTTCATCAGCTTTTCTCTTCTTTCCTTCGTCTGTTTTGTTTGAAACTGGAAACTTAATTCTGGTAAAGTAAAAGAATAAAGTTTAGAATTGCAGTCTTTGTATATACAGCTTTAATAATGTAATTTATAATGAAAGAAATAGTTTTTGGTCTTTGAATTTTACCTGAAAGGAGGAACTTGCAGTTCAGGGTTCTCCTCCAAAACCTTTATGGTGTAGTCAGGAAAACAAGACCGCAGGTGGTCCAGAGACAGAAAGGTGTCGTTGAAGTCCAACGTGGAGATCTGATTGGGCATCTTGGAATAGTGGGCACTGCCTGGGTCACCATAGCCCAGGATGATGTCATGAAGCCAGTCTGGGACAACACATTCTGTGTTCATCAGGTGTCTGATTGTCTCCAGCACTGCCTAAAACACAAAATGAAACATTAAAATATCATTTAAACCATTCATTTAAAAGTTATATTAATATGGCGAAATGACACCTGTATAATATACTGTGACTATATCATGTAGAGCCCTATGATTTCCAAGATGCAGAAAATGCTAACAAAATCGTGGAAATTACCAAACAAAATGGAATCTAGTATAAAACACAGAATCACACAGAATTTGCTCATTTGGGTGGGCTTCAAAGGTATTTTGGCCACTGCTGTTAACTGGTAAAGCACAGGTGGGCTCCCCCCCCAAAAAAAAGTCAGGCCAAAGCTAAGGGTCTCAATATTAAGCACTTGAAAATAAGAATAAATTCAGCACATAGACCATACCTTAAAATTATTCTCCTTGGGTTTACGTCTCATTATAATGTTGAAAGTCTCGTATGGGTCTTCAGTGCCGTTCTGAATACTGCTGGTCATATCCTGCTGATACTGGTTCGGGTCTAGCCACACACGGAATGTTCTGGTGTCCCCTCGTAGCTTAGGCTTAGGTTCAGGTCCTAAACAGCAAACCAGAAATAATATTTATACTGAAAATAAAGTAAATATAATTTACACCACATTGCACTCCAGCGGGCATATCAGGCGTATGTAGAAGATGATGTGGCAGAGATACATACGTGACTGAAACAGGAAGTCTAGTTCATCTCAAATTTTTCAACATAAACATTTTCATATAATATATAGGAAAACTGTTTTTTGGTGTGTGGTGTTGTGCACTTCAAACCCCTGTGGCACAGGCGTTTTGTCCTTAATGGCATTTTTTCTTTACATTACTTTAATTTTTCTAGTTTAAGTAGTTTTAAAGCCAGTCCTTATACACTTTTACTTGAGTATAAAGCTTGAGTTGATACTTCAACTTTTACAGAAGTATTTTTAAATCCTAGTAACTATACTTCTACTTGAGTAAAAAATGTGAATACTTTTGACACCTCTGGTTATCTCAGAACAGACTGTGTTTGTGAGGGATGATTTAGTCTAAACACACCTTACACCAGACACCAGACAAACACATAATAGCTTTACGTTAAGAGTCAGGATTTTATTGTCTAAACTGTCGAGTCACATCGAGGGAGGGACTTGCTGTAGCAACCCTAGGGGGCGTGGCTCGACCCAGACAAAGTTGTATAAATGGTTTTTGATTGTTTTGGTTCGGGGTCAGACGGTTGAGACGCTGAACAAGTCTGCCTGACCCAGCACTGTGGTAACGTGTCATCTTACATTGTGCAAATTAAATGTTCAATTTGATCCTTGAATCGGTCTCTCTTCTCTGTTTTAACTGCAAGATTACATGGTTTCATTCAAAAGGTAGGGGAAATAAAAGAAACCTGAAATGTCCAGGCATTAATCTACTAAATTCTAAAACTGAAGCTAATTTAGGTTATGCTCTTACAAAGCCCATCATTCAACACTTTAAATAAATAAAGATGCAACTATGCTTTTCATGAATGAGGTTTACACATTCATGCTTGACTGCCTGCCTGACCCCAGGCATCAGGCTTAATCCCAATGGGACTCTCTGAGGTGAAGGAAGTATAGCTTTCACAAATATCTAAATAGATTATGTGTGACGCTGTGGAGCAAAGAGGAAGAGAATGCAACTAATCTTGTCTGGCTTTGATGTGCGTGCCCATGTGTGCAGTTATTTGGTTAAGTGAGAATCATCAATTGCAAGGCTGAAATGGGTGTGATGATAACTGAAAAGTGGAACCTACATCATCAACATGATGTGATACTAACATGAACAGCTGGGCCAAGGTGTGCTAGAAATTACAAATGTCATTTTAATATACAAAACAATGTTATTCCATTATTTACTAAGAAACGCCATTGAACACTTATCACCCAAAAAGAATGTTTCAGGCTGCCATTTGGAGCACAACTGAATAAATAAAGACTGAGTAAGTGGATACATTTTTTCCCAGGAAATACCAGATATTTTCATTTGTTCTGGAGGTATCTTGTGTAGACATGTTTCTTTGGTCACAGTTATTTAAGCGCATAGCAATAAATTCATACAACCATGTTTTCCATTAGGCTGCATAAGAAGGTTAAACAAATAATCACTACTTTTACATTTTACATTTCCTCCATCATCTTTTTCTCTTGCTTTGGTTTGCAGTCTTTATAAAAATCAATTTAATGTTTTCTATACATTTTGCATACACTGCTACCTAAACATTAGTATCAAGCCAAAAAAATAAAACAGCAGTAGTAGCAGGTTTAATGATCCAGTGTATCATAATTCTAATACAAGATGGTATTTAAATTACTTTAGTATTCATTGGCATTTTATCATGGACTTATTTGCCATGTCAAGTACTGCACCATGGCTGAGAGCATATTAATCAAAATAAAGAAGTAGGTGGCATTTACTTAAGGAGGTAGTTTGTTAAACTTCAAGCAAAAAGGGTGGAATTTAATTGCAGCTGTTCCATCAATATAAAACAAACATAAGCATACAATGACATATGACATTAAAATTTAACTATTGTTCACAGACTGTGTTGTTGACCTATGGTTAATAAAATGATAATGCAAACAGGTCAGCCCCTCGTTTTTACTGCTACCACAAAAACATGTCTGATTGTTCCCAGTAGTGAAAGCTGAACAGAGGTCTGCTCAGAGACTGGGTGACTTGTGAGTGGGTGTATGCATCATACAGGCAGATATTTGTATAAGTTTACCTTCCTCGATGACACGGCCCTTCTCATCCAGCATACCCTGCACCTCGCAGCCTCTCACATAAACCAGGCCAGTTTGCTCCACAAAAGGCTGGCGCCGGTCGAAGCGTGTGCCATATAGCAAGTTTGGGCGAATTGTGATGAGAAAACAGACATCATGCTTCCGCAGACCTAACGAAAAAGAAGACAAATACAATATTTTTCACATGAAATAAAAATGAATCACTCATAAACTGTAGAGAGGGAGGACCACTATAAATGAGCTCAATTAAAATATTATGATAAAGGAAACCTATAAGTAATTGAAGGGCTACAATGCATTCAAATCAACTTTTACCTTCCCACTCTTGCTTGATATGGTCTTGCACATTGAGGTTTATTGTTACGTCAGCTCGAACACGAGCAGGCCAGCTTTCTCCAATGTTGGGCTTGGCAACTTCTACTATAGAAAAAGTGGTGATATTCTGAGCCATCCTTGCCCAGCCCCCAAACACTACTCCTCCATACTCTGATTGCCTGTGTGCACAGACAGACATGACAAAAATGAAGGTACGCACTGTAGACTGACAATCAGTTAGATTTAGTTGGACATCACTAGACATAATGGAGATACTTCTGTCAAACAATGAGTTTTAAATGGCATGCACGTAGTTAAAAAAGTCTTGTAAAATAATATTCTGCATGGCTGCCCTGAACTGCAAAGTTAGACTTGAGATTTCTCTTAACCAGGTAAAGACATCTTACCATGGTTTCATTCTCCAGACCACATCCTCTATGTCCTGTCTGATCTCATAAGTTGACTCCAAACGAAACAAGTTAAAGTTCCTCAACAGATAGTCATGGAGTGTCAGAAACTGTAGATTCAGCTTTGGTAGCGCTAAACAGCCTGGAATGATAAACATGTGTATAAATAAAAAAATAAAAACATTAAGAAAAATAAATAGTCCTACATATCTGCAAAACCTGCACCAAATAAAATCACAAGGGAATTTTTTAAGAGACATTGCTGTAAAGGTCAGAGGAAAAAAAGCATTGAATGTATCACTTAAAAAAACATAATACAAGGTTAGGAAAATTAAATTATGGTGGATAACGTTTAGTGACTTGTCATGCGCATCAGAAACTCAACACAATTCACACATTTATTTACAACCAACAAACCTTCACCAGAGTAGTATTCTGTTGGGACAATGTTTTCATCCCAGATTATCTTCTCTGTTGGATAAAGGGGCATCTGGTTCAGCTGTTCAATCTGAGAGATTCTGCGCTCATGACGGGACACCTGTGAGTAGAAATGACACAGATAACATGTACCGACCAAAACTGGGTTAATAACAAAATGCTCCTCTGCTACCTTGACTTTCTTTCTCACTATAAGCCAAATTACATTCAACTGAAATACAAACAGAGTAAAGTGATGCTTTTGCATTGTTCCTAACTATGAGAAGTTTTGAATAAAAAATAGCTAATAAGGGTTCTTCAATATAGTGTGTAGTATTAAATATATATAACTTATTTGAAAGTACATTGTTCTTAAAGCTGTAAGTTGTTGTTTCAATTTATACTATGCTTAAGAAACAAAAGTAAACAATAAAGATAGACAAAAAACAATTAATAAATAAGGTCAAGGACAGATTTAAAAGTAAATTTAGTGCAATACATCCAGTCAATTTACCAACACAATTAAGTTAATGCAAACCTTATTAGGAAACAACAAAAAATAAATAATTAAAATGCCTGTATAATTTATAAGCAATTACTGCAATTTACCACATGTTACAAATACTCACATAAAACAGTAATTGGATTAGGAGGTAAAAAAAATCAAAGGATAAGGCAGATGAGACAGGAGGTTATAACTCAAGGTGGAAAGCTTTTTTGTTAATTTAAAATGTGAACAACAAAACCCATTATGTTGCAACACTAAATGCTCATTTATAGTAAAAAAAAAATTTACAATTTCAATTGTTTTTCTATTTTAAACCAACATATGATGCATTTTTCAATTTATCAATGAGAAATTGTTAAAT
>JAVKLF010000002.1:6551088-6562518 GCA_034783495.1 Millerichthys robustus
ATTTATTATTTAAAATTTGTTAATTTGTCAGAAATTTGTCTGAAATAAATTTCATTCATTCATTCATTCATTCAAAAAGAAAAATGTAAGCACATTTTAAAAAGCACTGATATTGACTCGTGTTTCAAACAGTGCAGTCCTAAAAACAGCCAGAACAGAAGCACACAAAGTGGTGGTAGGACTGGACATTTAACCATTGTCTATTGACATTTGTGTGAAAAACTAAATGAAATTAGCTCTTCAAAAACTGATGTCTAGAGCTCACCGTTTCAATAGCAAATGCACATAGTACTGCATAACTCAATTCCAGAACAAAATCTTCAAAAACCAAAAGATTATAAGGTGTTCAGAATAAGACTATGTAACAGAAAGTGATGCCTTACCTCCAAATCAATCATAAGCTCAATGAATCTCTCACAGTAATGCACTTTGTCCATGGATACAGCCCCTACAAAAATTGAAGGAAATCTTTTGAGTTGCCACCTCAGTTTAGACTTGACAATGCATCCTGTTTTCTAAAAAATTCAAGAAACAAATCTCTAAATTAAAACAAAAACAGCAACTGTTTGACGTTGTATAGACAAGGATGTTTAGTTTTCATTCAAAATATTAGGGTAGTGAATGCATGTGGACGCCCCACTGTGTCATGCTGACTGAATTGGCTTCTCTATGGCTAACACAGGAGCATTCTGGGACCTCACTCTTCATCAAGCATACTTATGTATAAGTGTGTGCACTTAAAAGTTTGAGGCATTCAGCAAAGATCAGCGTGATGAGGCTCTTGCTGGGCTTTAGATTGTAATCGAGTCTGTCAGTGTTGAATTCTATCTAAAACACACATTCTGTTTTTAGCATTCAGGTAGGGGGCCAATGTGTCGGCCTGCATTAAAGCACAATGGTTGTGCCTGTGGCTGTACGACAGCAGGAGTGCATGCTCCTTTGGCAGAGGCACGACTTCGAATAAAGAGAACAGAGCAACTGAAACTGTGACTACTAAACAAAAAATGTTGAATTTCAAATAACTAGAATCTGCTGCTAAACATTGCAGAAGTTTTTTTTTTTTTTTTTACTGAAGAGGACAACAGTCATGCAAGGCAGACAGATCAAAAATAAAAACATAAATATGAATAAAAATGTACAGAATTTGTATTATTAATTTCAGGTAATGATCAACACATAGGATACAACTTCACCAAAGTTTAAATACAATAAAGATTTATTTGTCCAGCCTATTACATGACCCAGCCCTATTTCTCAGGGAAGATTAAAGCATTTTTCCACATTACCTGATGGGTTAATCGACATAAGGACTCCAAGAAACTTTTTAATGAGAGATGAGAGGAAATTTCTCTCTTTGGTAGCCCTGGAAAAAAACATCAAATACAGAAATTAAAAACGGTCTAAGGAACAAAAATGATAATTTCTAGAAGTCTGTATTGATCTTTTGAAAACTCAAGTAAGAGAATATTATTACTGTTCAGCTGCGTCAGCATCCATCTTATCAAACTTCTTCTTGATTAGATTCCAGAACTTCTGAAGCTTAGGAACCTTTTTCAGCTCATGCTGGAGTCTGGACTGCAAATGTGATGAAATATAAAATATATCAAGCAGAAATAATAATAAAAGAAAAAATAGACATTACTTTAACTCCAATTAAAGTCACAGAAAAGAGAATTAGAGTTTCTAATTCTGATAGTAAAATTGCACAATATTACTTGGGAGGCCAGTGATTTCTAGAAAAACTTAATTCAAGTAACAGGCTGACATCTTACAGGTAAGAGGCACATCCACATTGGCAGAGATATGAGCTGCTGCACCTGTTCTCTGATCAAATCTACCTCCTGGGAGGAAGGAGCATGCAGAGAGAGAAGGAGATAAAAAGACAACACTGTCAAAATTCACTCTGCATAACAAAGTTTTAATGCACTATAGTCCTTGATAAAAGCCTGCAAATAACATATTTACAAGTCTTTAAGGTAAACAATAGATTTGCAGCAGGCTATCACAGCTGATTTGAAAGTGAGACATCTGCAGTGTTTCCTTGTGGTCTGACAGCTTTACAGAATACAGACCTTGTCTAGTACTGCCACCTAGTGGGCAACAATAATAATTACTTTAAATGATACTTGAAAACAGTGGGTCAGGTATTTTCACACAATATGAACAAAGTTGCAATTATTGCAGTTTATTTAAACTATCACAACAACAGAATACTATGCTTTAATTAGCACATTTAAAACTTATCACAAAAATTCTTGATATTAATGATAGTCTAACATTTAAATAAATTCATATTGCATTGTGGTATGGTAATTATGAAAAATTTGTACCGTAGATTGAAACTTGTAAATATAACATGCAAGCACACACATATATAAAGAAAGAAAATTGAGAAAGATTTGTTTCCCCAGTAGGCTAAAGCAGGTTTTAAATGTGATAGTGGTACAAACCAGACTGTTAAAGCAGTGATCCAGAAAGACCACAAGCACAGTTTGTTCCTTCACAGTAAGACCAGCTTCCTCGCCTGCCAACACAGCCTCCATCACACATTTGAAGAAGAACGGGAAATGGCTAGGCTCTTTCTTGAAGACCTTTTAAACAAAACACAAAAGCAAACATTATGCTGTGTAAATGTTCACAGAAACCTTGTGCATGTATTTTTTAAGGAACATATATGTATCTTTAAACTACTAAAGATTCTTGATTTATAATTTGAATACAGAATGATTGATAAACAATCAGAATTTGTCTAAACAGACAATTTAATGTTTTGTAGTACCTCCCACGCTGGAACGTTCTCCCTGAACTTCTCATTGACGATGCAACAAATGGACATGATAAAGGCTTTGCTGGACACCTCGGGTGTATAGTTTACCCAAAGGTAATTTTCAAGGTATTGACTAGAAGAGCCAAAAAAATTAAATTATTATCAACACTGCAAATCACGTTGCTACATTGCTTGTTTTTGCCTGGTGGTGCAGAAAAAAACAGCAAAAGTGAAGAAAAGTCACCTGAATTCAAGCAGCATAATTTTCCTGATGGCAAATCTGAAAATATGATGTGGAGAAGATTAATGGATAAGACATTCAAAATTAAAAATGTGTCCAACTGATTTAAACAAGTAATATCAATAAATTATGTTATATAATCACTTACTTAGACATGATAATCTCTTTTTCATAGACATCTTCCATCACCTTAACACACAAAATGATACAGAAATCATTAAAAGACACAGCAAATAGAAGAAGAAAGGGTTACTTAGGAAACAAAAAAAAAACCCTGCACTTTGGTGGCAGGACAGCTATGACATTACACATACTTTACTGGCAGTAGTCAGCTTTCTTGCACTGTCACTTTGACAAGTTCTTTTAAATGAAAAGATAAGCCCTTTCACACAATGTTACAGGCTGGGTCTAAGATGCCTCCTTCCTAGATCAGTGCAATGTGTGAAATGACTGTGGCTACATGGGAGGTTGATGTTTATCCATCTGTTTTACTACTTTAAACTGGCAAAGCAGGTAGTCAAAGAAAGAACCAGGGTGGTGAATAGATATGTACAAGTGGTGAAGCATGAAGCTTTACTTCAAATCAACAGTGCTGTTGTCACTGCTGGTTCCACAATGCTACCTTCATCTATGTAAGAGGACCTTGTCTTGGAAATAAGTTGGTTTGAGTGGTTCATGTGTACACCATTATTGGCTGCATAAAAATGGGCTAAATAATGAAAATATAGTGTGAGAGAGGCTACCATTGTAGACCAGGCACACCCTGCATCAACAGTGTACAACAGCAGTAAAAGAATGCATCATATCAAGATGTGCTGCACAAAACAAAAAGTATCCCTAAATTTCAACAAAGTATGAATTACCACAAGTTTAATCTACATTGTTCCTTTGCTAAAAGTGCCTGCACATGACAGCTGTGATGAAGCCTAACACCACACCATACCTCAAGAAGTATGACATCCATTTCAACAGTTCAGAACTGTTTAGCTGGCATTCCCTAATTGTTTATATTGTTTATTTTTAAGCAACAGATGCCTGTTACATATCTGTTTTATCACTTCAAATATGAAGCTTTGCATAACTCACCTTAGGGTCAAATGGTAGCTTGTCCTTTGCATGAGGAGCCCAATATTTATTTGCCAACTAAACAAAAAAGAAACCGGTAAAGCATAAACGTGACAAAACACATAATTTATGTAAAGCATAAACGTGACAAAACACACAATTTATATACAAGAGATTGTATGTAGGCAGATGACCTAAAAGAAACAAGACATAAACGTCTAAATTTGTTGATGTTTCTTTTTTTAGCTCTTGACATAAAACCATCAGGAGGAAAACATTTGTCTTACTTTCAATCAATACACATGTTATTTGTCCCAATTGTTTAGAGCAGAGGTTCTCAAAATGGGGTCCAAGGACCCCCAGGGGTGCTCAAGCTAAGACTTGGGGGTCTTTAAAAGATCATAATAATTTGTTATTTTTGTTTTTCATTAAAAATAACCCAGCATAAATACATGAGAAACAATGCAGCAGTAAAACGGACATACTTAACCAAACAGAAAAAAAATAGAATTTCCTTGGAATTTAGGGGTTCAAATGGCAGTAAATTATTTTTAAATCAGCAGCGGGGTTATGAGGGGGTCCCTTGAACATTTTCACTCCTGTAAGGGGTCCTCAGACCCAATACACTTGAGAACCCATGGTTTAGAGTACACAAAACACATTAACAGTTTTAAGTTAAATTGATTCATAAAAACTGTTTTGAGTGACTACCTGCGTGACGTATTCCGCATTTATTTGAGCCACTGAAGGCGTTGCAGCCTTCTTAGCAGGAGTTTCTTTTCCTCCTGTATCCATCTTACTATACTGTACAGTTGAAACGACAAATCTGAAAACAAAGCAAAAATCACAAATTTGCCGTAGTAAGTCTGTAAACGCTGAAGTGCAGAAAATCACAAGAGTTGAGATTGGACCAAGTCTAGTTCAAAAGGTAAATACATTTTTAAGTGGCGATATGTGCAAACATTAGCTGCTTTCCCATACATTTTTCCAATAAACGCGGCACCTTCATCAGTCGTTACATAGTTAGCTTTCACAATGAACTGACCAGCTAAGCTAATTAGTTTCACTTAGCTCGATAGCATTTTTCGACTGAAAACGCTTCTATAAATATTAAGCATAACGCCACATTAAAACACAATAAAGCAACTTTCAAACCTTTATGATGTTTTATTTGGCTTGAGTCATGAAACTACGGCTGGCTACGCATGTACACAACCAAAACGCGCTGTATGCGACCAACTTCCTGGATGGGTACTTTCTTATAACCGTCCCTGTGTACAAAAACTATATATTTAGTTCCGCTACCCTTTACATTACATAGCACATAAAAATACATACTATCTATAAAAAGGCACAGTTTGATGACAATTTGTTGTATGCCGTAATGTTGATTTCAATTATCTCAATCATCTACCTATCATCTATCAATCCATCCATCTAACATCTATGTCATGTTGCACTGACATCTACAGTGTAATGTAAATTGTAGTTTTATATGAAGAAAAAAAAGAAAATGTTATTTATAGGAACATATTTCAAAAAATAAAACTACAACATCCATATTATTAACACGTGAGGTGTCCTATTTCATCAACAAAAGCTATTTTTTGTTGTTTAATATGTCTGTTTTGATATGTGAGGACTGTCTGATAGTTTTGCCACATATGTTATACTTAAAAGGCATGTTTGAAAATATACATTCATACGGGCAGGTTCTGTTTTATGTTCATTGTTAACAAATTTGTCTTCTAAAAAGGTTAATTATGAAAGCTTTCAGCACTCTTGATTTGACGTGGATCTGCCATGTTTTCAGCACAGCACATATGGAATGTTTTTATTTTGACAATAACCCATATTTGTTAAATTTACAGTTTGTATGTATAAGGACTGTCATTTGTAAAGCTGCCCATCCTAAATATGTTCCAATCTGCAAACACTGACTATTCAGAAAACAGTAAAATACAAAAAAACCACAAAGAGCAGACAGCTGCTACTTGTTCAATCTGTAGTACTTAAAATAACCACAAGAGGGAAGCAGACACCACTGAACAGAATGTGTTGGTCAATTACGTTCAGAAAACAGAGAAAGTTAAAATGAACGGTGTGGCCAAAAAGACACGTTTTCACAATTCTTCAGAGAAAGAAAAACAATACATTATGAAACAAACAAACAAACAAAAAAAAAAAAGGATTCTAACATGAGAGCAAAAGAAGAAAAAAAAAACAGTCAGTGAGAAAAGAGGACCACGATCTGAGGAGGCATCAAGGCCAGACCTGAATAGCCTACCCTACTGTAGCCCACTGCTGTGGGGATAAAAAAAAAGTCACAGACATCAGCAGGGTTTGCCTGGAGGAAGAAACACAGTTAAAGTCCATGTGCAAGGCCACAATGACAAGGGCCGCAGGCTGGTACACTCCACACAAAGGACAATATTAGCCACAACAGCCTGTTTCTTTGTGGAGTGGTTGCAGGTCAGCTTGGTAGAAAATGTACGTTTGACAACACACATGAAAGGGAAAAAAAGATAAATGTCACCCTGTCTTTATTCATTTAGTGAGGCAGCAATGTGGTGAAGACACAAAGAAACGTGTCTGCCACAGGCCATCACATTGGTTCTGATGAGGTTGTGAGGCTGTTCTTGTGGCTTTGCCAGAGTGTGTATAGACATGCCTGCTGAAAGAGAATATATTGTTTAATGTGTGTGCAAAGTGGTCGGCATGAAGTAAATTCAAGTGGTTGTGCTCCTTTGTGCTCTGAAGATTGGGACATGAATTCCTTCGCAGTATTAAATGTTTTAGAAAACTAAAACAGCTCAGTAAAAAAAAACTGCATATTTGTGTTTTATTGAAAATTACATTATTTGCTTATGCATAATTAAAATTGATCACCATTACATGAAATTTGACTTTTTAAATTTTATCTTTATCTTTATATTTTTTTATCTTTATTTTGAAACAAGATCTGGTCAAAAAAGAAATCCAAAATTTTCTTCATGACACTTGTTTATTCAGCATGATTCATATTAACGGGCTTGGCATTCAGACTAACACATAAACAGAAATTGAAAATAAAATAACATCATTGTGGAAAAAAACAACTCTTTTAGTTTGGTTTGTGTGTGAACTGCCATTTGTTTAACTTCTACACGAAATGCAACCACTTAAACATACCACAAAAAGTAATTTCATTCTTCATTGTAACGCTTTTGGAAATAATTCTTATGATTGGCAGCATCCGGGGGTACCAGAAGCTCAAAGCAAGTGTCAATAGTAACAGCAAAAAAATCTGTTTGGTAATGGCAGAGAAGATTTGACAAATATTTTACGTGCACAACCCACATACATGGCTCTACATCTCATCCCACACGTGCATGTTCCTTACAAATGTGGCACCATTCAAAATGATTTCCAAGAATCATTGCTAAAAGAAATTATCTATCAAACCAAATTTTCTTTACTACTTGTGCTAAGTTTTTAATCAGACAACTATTTACAAGATTTACAAATGTTTTCTTACATGCAAAAATACATACTGTAACAAAAGAAAAATGTTTTAGAAACGATTCAATGGCAGCATCAATAGAAACTCCAGAATCTCCCTCCAGTGGAACGTTGTGTTTATTTCATCCGAACATTAACACGCACTGTATGTTTATGCAGAATCAGACGCTCGTGCTCATAAATAATTGCTTGTTCGTATTTTTCGACAATCAATACACATCTTAAGGCTCCATCGGCTGCCTCTATTGTTCAATTTTTGATGACAACAATCAGAACAACATCGTGTTGGGTGAAGATCAATACCCTGCTCGGCTCCGCGAGCACAATGAAGAAATTCGCCAGGGTGAAGATGCATTCAAACTTAGATTTTCAATATGGTTCATGATCTTTGAGAAGACAAACGTTCCAAGAGCAATGGTTAATGGTGTTATTTTCTTCCAATATTGTCACACTGCGTCCACTGACATCCCCTCAACACACGCGCACTCCTTAACAAAGCACACACTTGCCCTGAAGCCTTGTGCGCTTGTGTCCTTCTTCTATTAACCAGGCTGCCTTAGAATCAATAGAAAACATAAAGAGGCTTAATCTTTTCAGGTGCTTGGTGCTGATTGCCTATTACACAATAATAACACACCTAGTGCCCCATGGAGCATGAGAGAGAAACTCACTCACCTCATCCAAATACATTACACATGGCCCTGAACCAGTCACACAGTAAATCTGCAGGTTTACAGCTGAACAGATGCTGTCAGAGGTGGTGCTGGGCCTTTATGAGGACTGTCAGCTTGTGAGCTCAGAGAAGCCCCACCAGAACCAGTTAGATATTAAGGGATAAAGTTTATCACCTCCTGAAATAAAACACTGCTTTGTAGACTACGCTCTGTAATCTTCTGGTATGTCCTTTAGGTTGTAGAAGTTTCATTAGACTAATCTTTGAGGTAAAGAAACAGCTGTTGTGATCTTAAACTCTGCTGGAGGAAAAAGTAGATCACAGGTCAAAGTTCTGGAGTAAAAAAAACAACAACACATCCTCCAATCTGTAAACTTTAAGAAAGCATCGAGAACCAGAGTTTTTTTTTAACCTATCAACAATCAAACTAATAAAAATAGTCAACAGTGATGGGAGGATATTTCACATTTTCTTTTGTTTATTTTTAGATCTTTGGTCTCATCACAGTAGTTTTTTTCAGAGCTGTGAATTGCTGAGTGTAGATGTGTATTTTAAAATGTTTATAAACTAAACCAGCAGGACAAGTGGAAGATCTGGGATTTGGGCAGATCCAGGACTGGAACAAAGACCATGGACGGGCTGGACTCTGGCAAAGAGCCTCTTAAACTTTCTTCAAACCCTGAAAGATAGACCAAATGAGGAAGAAAAGGAGGGTGAAAGGTTAGTGTCATGACAGCTTAAGATGGAGTCAAACATTAGTTACTAACAATCTCTAGTTGGCTACCACCGATCCAAACAATGTCTATTAGAATGAATCTGTTGCTCTTGTTAAGTTCTTTCTGCCGGTGTATGTGTGTTTATTTGTTGCCTGACTGTAGACCAGTAGGAATTCACTGAGCATCTTGGAGCCATGGCTGATGTCAATCTGTCTATTTAGCAGCAGGAAGCTGGGATGTTGCCCCCTTCTCTTTTGTGCTCTGTACTCTAATTGGTCACAAGTGTCTTACTTCTTGTTACAACAGCCTCATGGACAGTATTTGGGTGTGGTCAACTGCGATTCAACACAACCCTAATACAGCTGCACATCCTGGACAACATGCAATGTCACAATTGTACTATTACTATTATGTCAATCTAATGTCAATTAGTTATTCAAATTTCCAAATGCACTTTTTGAACATCTACTGTTACTTTACTATAACTGTGTAACATCTGTGCGAACTTACCCAAAGTTAAATCAGTACACAGAGGTTACAAGAGCTGTTAGGCTGATAATAAGCTTTGTTCTCTCTCATTTGAAGCACACACACATTGTGCCAAACATCCTCACAAAGAGCCCCTCACACCCTAATTAGCTAATATCCACTCCAGCTTAAAATGCCCCCACTGAACACAGGGCCTTTTTGGAAGGTATACAAAGACTAAATATGTGTTATCAGAGCACCACAGGACACAGGGTCCTCTGGAGATGGCTCTCTGACAACTGAACGGGCTGCAGAGATCACAGACAGGATGGTTTCATTAGGAGAAGAAACATACCCTTCATCACACCTTGTGCACTAAGTGTGTTTTATGTCAGAACGTTTTAATCTATGTACCACTGGATGGGAAATAATTGAGCTCTCCCTTTGAGTCTCTTTCAGTGCCTGTCGTCACAGGCATGAAAGGGAAAGACCATAAGGGGGTGAAGGTGACATAAGTGACCACTCTTTTGATTCATTTTGTTATTTTTTTTATTTAGGCAATGGTTAAATGTACTATAAATCCCAAAAAATAATTTGAAAACATGAAGCTCAAAATCAAATGAACACCTCAAATTACACCCTCAATTTTACTCCTCTGAATCATTGACTCTTCTTTTCTTCTTTTCACTGCATTGTAAGACCAACTGGACATAAAGAGTAAAAATAAAATCCAGTTCCAGTAAACTAATCCATATATCCTAGTTGACCGGCCATAAATCCTACGTTGCTTTTTGGCAAAACAAAAATATAAAACCTAAAAATAAAAACCTATTACTGACAACTACAACTCTTTTTTATGCAAAATGTTGTACAAAGTCATTCCAAGTTAGCAGAGGAGCAGTAGGGGCGTATGTAAAGGATATTGCGTGGAAAAACTGGTTTCTGTCTGAAATTGATGAAGCCTGCTGAAAGGTTTGGGAGGCTTTTAAGCATGGGCCAAAACTTTAAGAGCCTGGGGTGTTTCCGTTTTGTTACACTGACTCTCAAACTCATCAAATTATCCTGTAAACAAGATGGTAATTAGGAAGCGTTGACTCATAAATGTATTCCAAGAAGAGCAGACAAAAATCAATGAACTGGGAGTGTGCTAAAAGACTTAGTCACCTTTCCTTTAGAAATAATGTCAAATTTATCTACAAATGACAAAACTTCTTCTATATACTTGCCCTAAACCTGCAGAGAATAGATGCAAAACTTTGCAGGTTCCTTTATCTGTTTAGAGCTTAATAGTTTATTAAAACATTATGTACAGTAGCAATGTTTTCTTTGGAAACAACAGTTGTGATTTATTTATTTTTTGGAGCTATAGTTGTTCATGTTACATGAATATTCTTTTAGGATACCATTGTTTTAACCGGATCATTTTTATGTGTTGTGCATATTGGAAATATTACAATAAAACCTAAAAATTTAGGCTACAACAGATTGTGAGACCTAAAGATTTACTGACTAATGACAATTTAATCAAGATTTTCTTTTTCTGGAAAAGTCTTTGTTTTAAAAAAATGTTAAACTCTAATTTTGTTTTAGAGAGTTTAAAAAAGACATATACATTTACAATTTGCTTTGGCAACCTACTGAAATTTAAAGATATGGAGTTGATTTCTTTGTTATGATGTAAAATAATTTATACATATTTTATTGTTTCTTTATAAAATATCTGTTTTCATTCATTCATTATTAATTTTATTTGACCTTACTTTATTCTTTAGGTCTGTGCCAAAACATTCAAGATTTTTTAGAGTTGTGGGGGCCAATCTTCGAGAACCTTTCAATTGTAAATAACAAGTTGAGACAAGATGTTTAAAGGTTTCATTTGAAACATATGCCCCATCTATCAACTGTGAATCCTTAAAGCAAGTAAATCAGTGTGTGTGTGTGTGTGTGTGTGTGTGTGTGTGTGTGTGTGTGTGTGTGTGTGTGTGTGTGTGTGTGTGTG
>JAVKLF010000002.1:6573321-6584435 GCA_034783495.1 Millerichthys robustus
TTAGAGATGAGAGTTGTTTTAAGATGGCACACATCAATTGTGATCTTGCCCCTTCTCTGACTAGTTGTTAGTTCATCATTCTGGTCAGACTTTAATCTTTATCTCTCCAAATTGCCCATCCCCCCTCCGCCACACACACACACACACACACACACACACACACACACACACACACACACACTGAAAACCCCGATTTAAAACAGTTCAGAATTCATTCTTTATGACTTCAACAAAACTAAATTATCTGTTTTCCACAGAGCTAACAATAAAAATAGGTTAGACTTTGAAGCAAACTTTAAAACATTTTGAATGACTTAATAGCAACTAGGAATGAAACAATGTTATGGTATTGATTTAGTAAATCTGTAAATGAGATGTGTTTTTGCTTGGGTGGGTCTTCATCTACTTTTACCTTGTGGTTAAAATACCATTTTTCCCCCTAATGAACCTAGTGACATGTCCAAAGATTACCAACCTCAAGGGAATGTTTCTTCTGTCTTTGAGGTGTAGACAGTAACATAAGTAAATGTAGTCAGGAAGAACGTGGCAGTGTCTCATTTCAGATCGGTGTGTCTGAGGTGTTTCTAATTGCCATTTTTGTTAAAGGGATTCCAGAGAAGACCAGACAGTGCTAGACTATATTCATATTGGTGTTGGAACCCTCTGGGTCCCAAATCACACTGAGAATGTCTCAGGGTGTCATTAGCAGAGTTTTAGATTGGTGTAGATGAACCGGGCCAGCCTGGATAAAATGACCTGGTATTGACGAACAGTCAGGTTATTCTGCCTCGTTCCAAGGACAGAGAGAGGTGGAAAACAGCTCCAGAGTTCTTATCAAATATGCTAATGGTCACATTTCTTCCCATTGAGACCTCATCCATAATTTAACCATAAAAATAATAACACAACAAGTGCAAAACAGGTTAGATGCTTATTGCATAAATTTTCTTTCTTGCAAGAAACCATGCAAAAAAATGAGGAAGTCTAGTACTTAAAAAAATACAAAAAAAATAAAATAACTCAAAATCTGTTTCATTTTTGTTATATGTCAGTTACACTGAATTCTATTTGAGAGTTATTCACTGCGGTATGAGGAAACGAGATCTTTGTTGCACTGGTTAGAAAAAAAGGCTATTAATTGTGAGTATAGTGAACGCAATGGTGTAAAATTGAATTTGATATGTAAGCTATAAAATAGTTTTCCTCTGAACAAATTTTTATGTAATTTTAAATTATTCTGGTATTATCTGCAGAATTTCAGCATTTCTAATTTTACTTTATTACGTTTCCTTTGTTCTTTAATATTTCTGAACTGAAAAGCATCTCAAAATAGGAAAATCAAAAACTGAGACAGAAGTTTTGTTGTATGCAGTTAAGTGCATATATTACTTCCTTTTGGCAGGGATTTGAAATCCAACGACTGTTTAATCCCTGTGTGGTGGATGGCAGTTTGTCAGGGATGTGTGCTGTGATTTCATCTTGAACCGGCTTCAAGTCTGTGGAGTTCTTTCAGCATTAGTGAATTCAAAGCAGATCACATTTGGGAAAAGGAAATGATAAGAAATGGGTTCATGTTGCACCACACCCGGAGGAAATCCTGCCTCCTCTGACACCTCATTTCTACAAATGCAAACCTTTCAGCAGAGCCACTACCTTTCTTGCTCACACTGAACCTTTCAATTTATTATTATTCATTCAGGGCTTCATCAAAAATAGATAAAGATATAAGGCTTTTTAAAAAATTCCCTCCTTGTTTTGTTTCCCTAGTGCTCCAGTTTGAGCCTAACCCTTGTATGTCCATCTGTCACAAAACATTAGTGTTCCTTAAACAGTGACATAAATAACCATATCAAGAGCACAAGGAAAAGACATAAATAACGTATTTTTCAATGTTTTCTACCGGGCTCAAGGTTGCACATAAATTCTGAAAACAATTCATAAACATACACTAAAAAACTCACATTTCCTATACTGATAAATAGAGAGAAAAACACAAATTACACAATTATAATGAGCCATTGTTGAAGCAATGCATGGTCAGTCTGGGGGACAGCACCCACCCGCCCCGTGTCTTCCCCTCCCACCACTTTCTAAGCTAGTTTGTATTTTTCTTTTCTTTTTCTTCTGTCTGTCCTGGACATGTCCACTCTTTAGACGTTGAACTATGTGGAGATATAACACCGCAATGTCAGCTCTGGTCAGCTTTACGCTGGTCAGGATCTGCCACTCAGTCCGATACCCAAGGTCAGAGTGGCCTGAATGCTGAACGCTCAGGGAGATGGATCTGAAAAGGCATGAATAAACAAATAAAAGCATATTTTCCTTCAATCTAAAAAATGTAATAAGATGCAGCTAGTTTTAATGCAATCTGTTTTTTAGTTTTGTTGTATATGGTTACTGTTGCTACAATATTGTTTTTAAATATGCTTAAATAAATCATAACAAATACCCTAGGCTGATGTAATGAAATTGTCTTCTGCATTGGTGCCACACCAGAGTCGGGCTGTGAACGAAGAGTGATGGAGGGGCATGGTTTTTCATTGGGTTAGGCGAAATGCCCCACTGCCTTCAACTGTTCCGACCTCACATTTTTTTGACAAATTGGTTGTGAGGCTTTTACGACTGATGCACATATCGCAAAAATCATTTCTGCCAAGCTTCCTCTATGACCTGCCCGTAGGACATGACAAGCCCCTCCATGCATCACTCTATCAAGCCGAATCTTTCCAGGACAATGCAAATTATGACAAATTCCATCATCCTGCATTATGCGCTTTCCTGCTAATCTCCCTAATTCGAGAGAATCGGGGAGGGTCTCGCTGTTTCCGCTGAGGGGCATGTTGTCTGACTGAATGATGCTGAAACTGCAACCCTCATCTCCCCCATTCTGTCTCCCTTCCCAGCTGTGACCATCTCATCTCTTCTGTCTTTTTGTATTTTGCCTATTTTTTGTGAGGCTCTCTCAAAGTCCAGCTGGTAAGAAAAATGCCAACCTAACCTGGTTACAAATAAACACAACCTATAAAAGTGCAACTGCTTATTCTGGTAAAACCATAAGTTTGTATATGATGTATGCTGGATAGCACTACAGACTGAAAAAACTATTCTGCATGAGACCTTATGGATATTTATAGCATATTAGCAATATTTTCCATCTGTTTTAATGAGATGAGACATATATGCTTACAACTAGAAGATGGCGAGATAAAAGCATACATGCTCATTTTTGGCTTATTGATGTTCTATGCTTATAATGGACAGAACATAGGTTTCAGTTTTCACAAATAAAACATGAATAACAAATAAAAAAAGATGATGACAAAGTGACAGAAATGTGGAATAGAAAACGTAGATAAGGAACCAACATGCAATTTCTCTTCTTCTCAACAGATGGCAGTATGGTTGCATTAAAAATGTACACAGAACATCAGGCATACTTTTGCGTTCTGGTAAAACCACAAACAGGCAGGCGAGACGGTTTCGACAGTCTACTTGGATTGTCTTTTTTCTCTTTGCAATTTCAACATACTCCCATAATCAACCCATTAATTTCTTCAAGGAAAAGCAAGGATATATATGCAAAGAAAACTTAAATAAAAAAACTATAAAGCTTTAACTAACAATTTCAATTTTCTGGGGTTTTTTTGTAGTGTGTACTGTTATTATGTCAGTAATGAATAAAAACCTCAGCATGATTAAAAACTATTCAAACATAAAACAAAAAACCTGATTATTAGATTATTAACAGATTATTTGTTGAAAAATTTTTAACAAAAAAATACTTTTTGTATTGAACTAAAAAGTGCTCCTAAAATGTTTTTAATCCCACAAAAAAAAAAAAACAGCAAATATTAACAATTGGGTCAACGCACTGCATTCAATTGAATAAATTCTGACATGCAATAAATATTATATTGTTCATATCTCCTGACTGAATGTTTACTATGAACATCTCTTTTTTTCATTGCCTTCACTGATGGGACTAGGAATGTTTTACATTATGAACCTTTATCGATAATATTATTATATTTCAATTCAACGTGTTGGCATTTCAAAGACGACAAAAACACGTGGCTGCAGATAATTCTTCTCCATGAGATTCCTCTGCAACAAAGCATGTTTTAATAACAACAGCATCTGAAAACTGAATGACCCAAGTTAAAACCTAATTCTCTAAAGAATTGTTTCATGTGAAATTTATGGTGAAGCAGGCAGCTGAAAATCAATGAGAAATCAACACTAACTCTCTCTTGAGTCATTTGTGGTGCAGCTAAAAAACAGCTTAGTAAATAAAGACAAGTAAAAAATTTACAATTTTGTTCCACATTTTGTTAAAATGTGGTGGTAATAATTTTTACCCAGTCACTGAAAGCTGTTTTAGATGTAAGCAACTTGTAAATTCACTAAGGCAGTCACAAAAGTCAATTTAACTGCATTAAAGTGCTGAACAGAAGAGACATTAAGTAAAACAAACTTTTAAAGCTGAGCTGATTGTAGTTATAAACTTTCCTTTTAATAATAACAACTGCACAGATTTCTCTTAAGCACATTTATACTAAACAAAACATTTGAACAATCATTGAAATGTTCTACTTGATTGTTTAACTATTTCCAATTCTGATTTCTAAACAATAGTATTTTGTAAAAAAAAAAAAAAAGTATTGGAAAAAATGTTAAACATGAGCTTTAATATCTGCATATCATCATTCTACAATGTGAGATTGTTGGTCCTTTGTCTAAATTTGCCACACACACAATTTTACAAAAAATGTCTTCCAGATCCTTCCTATTTGTGTGTTTGTATGTGTGTGCAGGCCCTGTCAGCTATGCCCTCTCGTCACGGCAGGGGGAAGAAACACACCCGGGCAGCTCTGAATATAGTGGCTAGTTACCATAGTAATGGGATGGTCATACATCTCTCCTCTCTTAGACAGTGATGGGAGTGGACAGGACACGCTGCTATGCTTTTTATCTATGCATCTGGTTTTCAGTTATTTCATCCTGCAAATAAAAAGCCACCTCTCCTTTCACTGGATTCTAATATTGGGGTGAAATGGGAAGTAAATAGTTGGATATGGGGTAATAATTCACACTTGGGACTACAAATAATTGATGTGTTTTGACTGAGTGTTTGTGATTGTAATTGTAATAGCGTGAGTGTCTCGGCAGATGTCTGCAGTGGTGGGATCTTTACATGATGCTTTTCAGATGCTTTCTTGAAGTCTCTGAACCGTTCACCCTCCCACTGCTCATCAGCGGTGACAAAGTGAGAAGAAAACAAGAATGCGCTCATATACACACATACACACTAATGTAGCATGCAGTTCTCTTAAATTAAAAATCAGTGTCTATCATTTATCAAATGTAATTATATTCAAACAATTTACTGATTACAATAATGTTTTGGTACATTTCCCAAAAAGATACAAAATATTATGCCCTTTACCCAGACTGTACTTATTTGCCAAGCTTCTTGAGCACACAGACCTGCAAACAGGAGTAAACTTCTATCTACATTTACACACAGACAACTTCCAAATAATTCTCTGCGTATTTGTTTTTACCTTATATGTGAAAAAAAGAGGGACGATAGCTACCCTGTCCCGACTTCCTATGGCTTGTTGACATGAACTGAGGCAGTCAGGCACCAATAATACGTGAAGAGCTGTTCAAAGACAATTAGGATCAGTTGTCACGGGCGCGGGCCCATTATTGAGTGGGAGTGTGGCAGGGGCCAGGGCAGTAGCACAGCACAGGCGAATACGACTGCCTAGGAGCCGATGTACTCTGACAGATCCAGTCCTTCCCCTGTCCTCGCCTGGTACAAGCCGATACCAGCCTGCACCCATGTAGAGCTGCAGCAGCAGCACGGGATACTGTAGCAAAAGACCCCAATGTCTCATGAAAATGATGACCGCCAAGGCGGGTCAGCCTCCACACCGTCACAGTGGGTAAGCAAGGGAAGACAGGGGCCTGGGAGGACAGCGCTGCAAGCAACATAATTACCCTGGCTGCTGTCTACCACTTCCCATAAAACTGCCCCCTCATCAGATTAAAAAGGTGGTGTGATCTGACCTCTCGCATATATGTGTCTGCTTTTAGAGGCACAAGCTCCCATCCCCCGTCCAGTAGCTCAGTACTGTCCTAAGATGAAGCAAAGACCATGTGTCAAAACAAATATATTTCTTAGGATGTGGGTATGTATCAGAAGTGAAGGGGGAAGAAGTCCTGCTCTTGTTGTGGCAGTCTGGTATCATAAAAGAATCATAGAGATAATGTATATTTGTGCATGTGCTTGTCATTTGAATACCTTATACATTTCCTATTAGTCATGAGAGTATTACAGTGACTTACCCATGACTCATTTTAACGATCACAACAATTCACCTTGTCACATAGAGCTTACCACAAAGAGCACACAGGTGTATGCTGGGTCCACATGTGTCCCTGCAAGACTTGGCCTCAGGGCCAACAGCAGACATGGCTCTGTGGTCAGGTCTTACTGAGTTTGATCAGCACATTTCCTATTTGCCCAATTCAAGGGAAGGCAGTTGACCCCGGTGTTTGGGAACAAGCCTACAGAGGTGATGTGCAGACGTAGGAACTGAATCAATGCTCTCCGCAGAAAGGCTTTGTGGTGAGGCTCGACTGTCAGTCAAAATCCTCTACGAATCTCTCTCCAGACAAAAGATTCAACTCACTGCACACAACTCAGGCATTCAAGCAAAAAAAACAACGAGCCTATTCTGCTTGTGCCTTCAGTAATATGAAAAGGAAAACAAATCTGTGTTAACATCCTCTGCTGCAAATAGGAGCAAGTAACTACACGTGCCGATGAATACCACAGCTCTGAGTAGCTTTCAATCGCATAACTTCTCAAACCACGAAGCCTTCAAGACCTCATTTTTCATCAACTCAATTACTCGACAACTGTTCTCCTCCTGAACCCACCCCATCCTCCCTGCCTCGTCTCCCCTCCTCCCTAGTTGGAAGTGATCATTTGTTCTTTTATTAAACGTGATAACATCCCTTGCATTGTCTGAGCGTGCATGCTGTTCTAGCCTCCAGCGTTTCATATTATTGGTGCATTATTTCACGCATGCCCTCCTGTTTTATCAAGCGCTTTTGAAGTAATGTTAATAGACTAGAAAATTGAGACATTTATGAAGTATGGGCCATGTTTATGAAAAAATCCATAACGCATGACAAGGGAGAGGTGAGATAAAAGCAGGGTTTTAATAGATTATGGCAAACAGGGGAGAGGCATCAGATGCTGACAGGCACCTCCTATGAGACGCCTCATATTTTATGGGATTAATTTTGTTGTATTAGGAATGAAGTTAAACGTCCTAATTAATCTGTTCGTGCTGCATGAATACCTCCCCAAATGCAGATGCATGCACGCATGCTGTTTTTTAGCCAATTACTCTTCTGTGATAATTGAGGTAGATGTAGTCTCTAGATGTGAGCTGAGAAAGTTTGGATATAAAGGTGGGAAGGTTGTTTGATGAGGTGGTGGTGGAGGGAAGTGTTGCTTGTTTTTTTTTTGTTGTTGTTGTTGTTGCACACTGGCTTTTTTGCAACGATGAAACATTCTGAGTAAGAATAAACCTAACGAAGCAATAACTTTAATTCTTGCTATTGAGTTAGATTTTCACTAACTAAAAAGAGTGGAATTCACTTAAAACTGAGATGAATAATGATTAGTTAAAACTTGTACTTTGCATAGTTTTTTTTTACACAAGCCTTTTGTGAATATGGACTAAACACCCCACTAACTCAGCCCAACCTCTTCACTTCAGCTCAAAAGGGTCTGACAAAGTTCAAGCCATTGTTTTTAGATATTTAAAATCCTTTAAGAAGATTATTCAAATTTTACCACCCGCCTCGATAACACTCCACTATTTGATGCTAATAGGCAGCGTCAGATCCACTTCACTCTTGATGCCTCACAGTCCACTTTGACAATTTTCAAAATCTAATGCAAATCCTATCGCCGGCGTGTGCAAGACAATCTCCCACAATATTGACTGTCACTCACAATTAGAGAACCGAGGCAAAGGGGTCGGTACTCGCTCGCAACCCGAGGCTGGTGCAAGCAGCTCCCTAAACACACCCCATAGAATGTGATCAGTGAGTATAATTTCCCCGGCAAATATCCCAGGGGTGAGCCACTTGCCTTAACAGGAAAGAGGAGATGTTTAACAACCATTCAGCTGATAGTCCTTCTATTCAGACCTGCTTTAGCTATTGTGTTTACTTCTGTAAACGTGCCTCCAAAGGGAATGTGACTAGATAGGCAGCATTAATTTGAAGAGACATGGGGGGAGAAAAAAAATCCTTCTGTCCTAGACCCCTGTTGCTAACTCTAGATGATTGACCAATTTTGCATATCTGCTCACTCATTTGTGCAATCTTTTCTTATTAGTTCAAACATGTTTCAGCTACAAAAAGAAAAACTGGAATACTGAGAGTTGAAAAATGCAGCAATTTTGAAATTGTAAGAAACATTTGTTTATAAGCTTCTAACAGAAAATGCTACAAAAAACGTATATTCCTTTAGAAATATGTCATTGTAATGCTATAATTAGTTTTGACATGTGAAAAACATGGATGTCTAAAAACATAATTTGTTTTAAAAAATGACTGGTGAAATAAATAAGTTAAATTGCTTACATTTAAATTAGATTATGTAAAGATTGTTTAAAATAAATGGCAGGCAAAAGATTACATTTATATTAAACTCTTGATAAATAAGACAGCAAAACAAACCAATCAGTGTCAAAAAATTAATTCCACAGTAACAAAAAATTTGATGTAATTATGCAGCAATACTTATCATGGTGCAGCCTCTAAGCACATGTCAATCAGGTAAAAAAAAACATGACAAAGCATAAAACAAAACATAAATTAAATAAAAAAAAATTTGTAGCTTGGGGCTTTAAACTAAACTGACGCAAGATTATATATCAACATACAATACATCAAGAGCCCCGCAGCTTTGACATTAAAAAGGTTAACTAATTCTCTAAATCAAGTCAGATCTGAATCTGTCATCTTGCCAGAACAAGTCGACATTCAGTCAGCTTGCCATTTCCGAAAGCTGACGCTGAGAGACGTGACAAGCCGAGCAGACAGATGAATAGATGGATGGAGTTTGAAAGTCCAGCATCCATCACATGCCAGTCCAATAAGCAGTTCCTCTATGCTTCCACCGGCAGCAGCTCTACATGTGGAGACCTACAGCGTTATGTTCTGTAAGGCCATTTTCTGTCACTGGCCATGTGCTGTCTCTCAAATCATTGGACACAGACAAATCAACTAGCTCCAATATAACTAGACAATAAACAATGTGCTCAAAGCCCTACTTAACTGATCTAAGTAATCTAATGGTTAGCATTTCTAATTTCTACCTGGCTGACAAATGGAAAAGTAAACAAATAGACCCAGGAACAATGGAAACTTAAGTTGTATTTAAAGTACACTTCTTTTATTTAAAGTCATTATCTCAAAAACACCAGTGGTGCACTCCGTACACTTTGAACATGGAATCGATCATTCGGGAAATCTGAACCCATCTTTATTATTTTATTTTCAACAATCCTGTTTTATCTCATACATGTTTTCCTCTAACTGTGATTGCATAAACAATTGTCTCTATGGTGTCACACAGCAACAGTCTTCAAGGAAAATTATCATTAAGATGGAGACAACACGGCAGGGATGAGAGATTGGAGGGGAGGTGTTCTCCATGCTTTCTCACAGCAAGGGGGTAATTGTATCAATATGTAAAAACTCTCTAGCTGTGCTGAAGAGTTGTTAATACATTTTTGATCAAATTAAGCCATTGTTGCGTGGAGGAGGAGGAGATACATTGAGAAACCACGCTGGGGTCATGTGCAGTGCCATGCAAGCAACGTCGCTTCATTATTTTCTCAAATTGCTGTGAATCCGAATAATAATTAAATGAATGAGAGATTACTCCTTTCCAGAAGCAACATCACTAACATACAGCTGACTTTAATTTCATGTCTCAATGAGGCTTCATTGAGGAAATCAAACACTGTTACAGACGGAAAGCAAACGCGAGTCTGTAGGTTACATTTCAAGGATGCAAGCTGAACTTCAGTGACACACTGCTGAGATATGCCGTCAAGCTCCAAGCAAACGGCTAATCCACACATGTTCTCACTCATAGACAGATTTGGCTGGAGGATCAAGGACAGTGTGGAGGAGATGGACACTATCCTTGTTGACAGTACCTTGACAAGTGTAATCCTATATAATACACACTGGGTAAACACAACACCAAGCCAACCATGCAACCACGGCCCACACTTCCTTTGCTCTGCTTTGAATTCAACATCCTTTCAAGGTTTGAAACAATGTGAAAAATGTTCAAGACGGTGCTTTACAAACAAGTGCAAAAGTAAATGCACAACTATACAAAGGATACATTTTTGCACAGAAAACAAAAGCTAAAATAACAACCATATGCATATTCAAACACATTCATCGATGTTTGGGACACATCTAGGATATTTCCATGTGACGCAAAAACAAAGAATGTGAGCTCTAAGTCTGTGAATTCCTTTTTGAGGCAAAACATCATAAATGTCAGATACAAGTGGGATTATTTAACAGAATGAATGTTCACAATATGTTCACAATCTTTTAAAATGTATCACTCTTTTTACTTAAAACATTCTTCTTAAAGAAAATATCACATATTTATTACTGCATTGTTTTTTTGTCTTGCTTGCAGTTGTGTGAAAGCTGCTGGTGTCTGCCCTTCAATTTCACTTTCCTTGAATTTAAAATGAAGTATGATAATATGTGTATATGAATAATGGGGCAACCACATTAACAAAAAAATGACAATATGAAATAAAAAACGTAAATACCTATATGGCCCTATCAATATTATTCTAAACTAAGATAGCAAGAATGCAAAATACATTTTCTAGAAAAAAATTTATATAATGGTCGAGCATCACAAATATGAAAATTTACAAATGTATGTTTTTTTCTTTATTAAGTAAATGGAAGTCCTTCAAACATTTTACAATTACTTAAGCAAACACTTTCCTTTGTTGTCTGCAAATGAAATCTGT
>JAVKLF010000002.1:6595179-6609956 GCA_034783495.1 Millerichthys robustus
TCATAAGCTGTTGCAGTTGGGAGTTCTGGTGCAGGCTTAGCCTTGTTAAATAGTTTGTCTTCTTCTCTTGGGGTCTACAGAAGTCAATCCCTAAAACTCTCTTTCTCCTGCTCTGTCACACACAAACCAAAGCACACCAAGTACGCCTTTCTGTCACCCAATCTCCCCTAAACAGTACACCTCACTGTTCAAACCTGCTCCCACCAAAGCTGCAATTATAAGTGCTGCCTTAAATGCCCCAGGCACTCGCCACCCCATTCAATTCTCTACTTTCTAATTACTACTGCCCTGGGACAGGTGAGAAGTCAGCGCTGATACGATCAGCTCTTTTTACTTGTAGCCAAAACACATATATACACATACTCACACAGACATCTACAGTGCAGAGACGCACACCTAAAGGCACCCGAGGTGATCTTCGTTCTAATTATAATCCTTAAAAAAATGTAGGGAATTTGCTTTTGGACAAAGTTGTGTTTAGATTAGGGTGTTTGGTAGGGGAACAGGGTTAGGGGGTGACTAAAGTCTTAAAAGCTAAGTGTTTTCTTTAAAACACAAACACACACACACGTTTTTTTGAAAGGATAGTCTGGCAATATAATCAATTATTTTAAAATGCTGAGTTAAATCTTTTATGGCTGTGCATGTGATGCAAGCAAATTATAACAATATTCCAAGAGCAAACAATATCTTTAAAACATGGATTTTAACATCACTCTGCATCTGATGGACATCTTACAAGATGTATTATTTATTATCAAAATGAGCATTATCAAAGCCATAAAAAATGAGAAATGGCTACAGCGACTTAAGTACTGAAGATAAATGGCCTAGAAAGTGCATTCCATAAGGGGTTATTTGAGCAGCGTTGAAAGATATGCTAAATATCCCGAAGACATTACTCAGCTGTTCAGGTCATCATTCAGCCATGGCCCCTTTTCCAAATGATTGCTTCCAAAAATGACAACAAGCACTTAAGAGCATGCAAACAGTCTGTATATAATGATTCATCTCTGAGAATGGTTAAGGAATTAAAAGAACTGCTTGTAGTTATAATTACCATTTATCACAGACACAGTCACAGTCAAAAAGGATCCAAACGGTCCTTTCAAAGCATATACAAACAGGGATCTTAACATCATGTACCTGAGTGAGGATAAGAAAAAAACTTATTCTATCTTTCCTGTTTTACAGTAATCTGATCTTTCTGTCTTGAGGCAAAAAGAGAGCACGTGACACCACGTTAACCTCTCATCAGTGCTCAGGCAGTTGCAAACTGTGAATGAGAGACACCAGATTTTAATCTTCACTTCACAGGCCACACACTCGGAGCTTTGCATATGCAGAGAATACGCTGTTTCTGATACACAAGTTGATTACTGGCAGGTTGCATTTACGTGCAGGGCAATCACCTGTGAGTGTTATTCAACTGACACCCACCCTCCAAAAATCAGACTAATCCCATTTTACCACATCCTCCCTCTGTGCTTCTTATCTTTTCATTTTGTTTTCTGCTTTTAAATGTTTGCCAGTGGTGAAAGTCTTAACATCACTGCTAAAGCACAGATTAATGATGACAGCTTTATTTTGCTCGTTTCTTGAGTTAAAGCACTTGATTTCACTGCTATCTTTCACTTATCTAATACCCAGCCTGACCAACAAAAACAGTGGAAAGAGAAGACAGTCTAGAACTGAGGTAACATCAAATTGATCACTTTCTAAAACATAAAGAGAAAAAAGAAACTCACTAACCAAAGGCAGCAACTTTGATGAGGATAGCATGTAGGTTAGACGATATCATCTCAGAGAGAAGGGACTCTTGGTCTCGACGCCACAAGTAAGCCAAGGGCTGCAAACCAAGCCGTATACACCTACAGAGCAGATGAAACGAATGCAGAGATTATCTGACAAAAAGCTTCAAGTATGTCTGTGGATGTTTGTCTATAGAAGACATACATGTGTACCAACTGAACAGCATCTAAATTTACTAATTGTTCAGTGTTGTATTGTGTGCATTCTAAACTATGTTAGAACAATGCAGAAGAAACAAAGACAAGTGTGAAAAGTTGGAGCAGTAAAACAGAAAAAAATACAAGAACAAAAACAGCAAATTTGTATTTGTATTACAAAATCAAAACAATACTGCAACTATCAGTCTCATCTCTTTTCTCTTTTGCTCTGTAAAAAAACACAACCAAACCATAAAATCAAAGCTAGTCTAAATAAAGTGGCAGAAACAAAACAAAATGAGTGTACATGTGCATGTGTTTAAACAAAACTCAGTCCAAGTTTAGAACACACAGAGAGGTAAAGACAACAGAGGATGTACTCTTTTCCTTCAGAGGACCACAGTGTGTGCGTCACACGAGGCCTATTTGCAGCAAATTTGTGTGCACTTTAGACACAAAGTGTGCTCTGAACGGAGTGGTTGACTTACACATTTTCCACACGGATCCTCTGGTAATCAGACAGAATGGCTCCCACAGACACTGCCTCAACACCCTCCTTTTCCTGTTGGAACAAAAAGACAGAGGAAACTTTTTTGCCTTATTTATTACAGCATAAACAACAGACAGTCTCTTGGCATGACAGGTTTCTCAACTTGTATTTATGGTATTATATGAACAATACCATACAAATCCATGTAACTACACACATCAGAAAGGAAGACAGAGAAAGCAGATTCCTGACAGCTCATGCCTTTCATTGGACCATATTCCTGTGGGGATGTTTACACTCTGGTCCTATCAAGGCCCCTAAAGTTCAGCCCATATCCCCTGGAGGCTTGCGCATATGCCTCTCAAATTGAATGTGTGTGTTTACGCTCCATTTGTGTGTTATTGGAAGCATAAGAACTGCCAAAGGAGATTTCTACACCTTCTTAACAGTCTGGACTAAGTAGGAAGCCACAGCGCTTGTCTTCTGCACACCCAAACAAAAGATCAAAACATAGTGACAGTCCAAAAGTATCATCTGAATTTTCAGTCTGTGTCATGAATTTTTAATAAAGTTTAAGCCTGATCTAATTGCTTTTCACATTATAATTAATTTTCAAACACAATAGGATAACTACGCACTTGAGTTACTGTTACAGCCTAGAGATGCAGTCAGTCTTTGTACACCAAAACATACCTGATCTAAAGTTACACACGGACACAACTAAAAGAAAGCTCAATGCTGATGCAACTAGATACTTAAATGCCTTCGTCCCAACCTCCATCACACACAAATACACACACCTGCAGATTCATTAGAACATTACATGGACTGTAATTAGAATGAGAGGCAAGGGTAGAAGCAGTGGAGGGATGCCCGAGTCTCCAGTAAATTACCTTGTAGCCATTATCAATTTCCCTGGCTACTGGTCCTTAAGATAACCCCCCGCCCCTCCCTCTCCCTGTGGTCCCTTCCTGCAATTTTTCTCTGCCTGATAAACATGCTGATTAAAGCGAACACGGTGTAAACCTTTGATACTTTCCTAAATGAAATCCATGCCCTGCCTCAGGCCTGACGCTGAGCTGAAACGCACGGCACCTCACCCACACAACACACACAGGCGTTTCAGCTAATCAGATAAAGGATGTGCTCTATGTGCGTGTGTGTGCGGTGTGTGAGAGAGAGAGCGTGTGTAGCAGTATATGTGTGAGCTGCCTTCACTGTGTAGCAAAGGATGAGCAGTATAAATCTAAACACATCCAAACAAGCCCAGTCAGAAATTAACTCTTTGACCCAAGTTAACTACGAAGGTGTCTTAAAAGGGGATTTTCCTCAAGTTTTGATATCTCTCCAGTGAGTCAGAGACTGAAACATACATTAGAGCCAAATCCATTGCTCAGTGACAGTAATTAAGTCAGACTGATAACATTTCAGTCTAGTATAGAGCAAAAGGGGGCTGCAGGCAGTGCCATGTAATTTGAGGTAAGCCTCGAGGAAAACACTCTATTCTAATACAATGATAACCTTTTCTCTAAATGCAACTGTCACTCTCTAAAGAGGCAAATTAGGAGGTAAAGAGTGGAATAAGGACAGACAGAGAGAAAGTGGCAAAGATTTACAAATTAGAGAGTTGAAGGAGTGTGCAACATCAACACCAATTTAGTCCTTTGGCTTTAAACTTGGCAGGACCTGACAGGAGTATCAGAGCATCAGAGCAACAACAAATAACAGCTTCTTTGTGTGTTTTAGCCTTTCTGTCTCCCACTATCTAATTTCTCTCAGGAGGCAGACTCTTGTAGGTACTTGGACCTCTAAAGTTGAACTTGTCTAATTAAATGGCTCATCTTTTTGTTCTGGTTCTCATTACATCCCATCACACGAGCTTATACCCCCACATAGCCTGTTCAACACTAATGATAACATTAGATAAATATCTCATCTTCTCTTTACTTGCAATGGAGACTCTTAGTGCTAAAACATTTGGCAACAGCTTTGGGAAATGAACATTTTTGGATGTGGTTATGGCTTTTTTGGTCATCTTTATAGCTACCAATAGATGACAGGTAAAAATGAGGAGGCACTTACTGCTGCTCTGATTATTATTTCATAAATTTAAATCCTACACTTTGGGGGACAAGTTAGAATGAATAATAAAGAAGGAGTACATCTGAATGGAAAGACATTTTGACAATTTCTCCATGTGTATTCATACTGCCATAATAAGAACATAGTTTGATTTTATAGTGGCTTAAAAAATATAGGTTAAAGAGAAAAAAATTGAAATAGCAACATGCTAATAATATTAGGGGGAGAAATATCTGACTAAATAAAGTTTTGCTTGCATCAGAGGTAGGATTTGGGTAATTTGATGATAAATCAAGGCAGAGGTCTTCAAAAGGCCTACAAACCTTTCTTTTGTCTAGACTGTTGGCACAAAATCTGAGGAAAGAGCTTGCTGCCCTGATTCCATGTCACTTTTCCTATTTTTATTAAATGACCCTTGTTCATTAAAAGAAGCTTTACCTGGTCCAAGACTTGGGCCGCAACACGAGCTCTTGTCCATAGAGGGACTAATTCTGGCATGGTGTTACGCAAATGGTCCACAGCCCTAGTAGCTCCATCAGTGGCAGACTAAACAAAAGTGTTGCCTGGCTTCCCTTGTCCTCTCCAACAGGCAGAGAAGCTATTAATGAGAATCTATGGCCTGAAGCAATGGAGGTCCTTAGTCCCTCCAGCTATGTCCATCATGGTACTTAGCCCCATGCAGTCATTAACTTCTGTTACTAATTGTCAAATTCATTAAACTAATCCTTCCCCCACATCCGGATGTCTCCTGTGGAAATGGATGGAGAGGGCTGAGTTATTAAGATGTCAGCTGTGGAGAAGATTAAGGCCAGCAGACATGCTCCACAAAGAAACGATACGGCCATTAAACTCTATATCAAGGTAGTGTGAGTGATATATTTTGTAATTATATATGCATTCATCTTTGTAAGGGAGTAAAGGACTGCATCGAGTGTATGCAGTCACAGACATGCTTTCAGTTAAGAAATGAATTTGTGCCAAAAGATATATACAGTAGACAAAAATCATAAAGAAAATAATTTGACTCAGCTCATAGCTTTAAAAGGTGCTTACCCTTGCTAGATTTTCACCCAGGGTAATGTTTAACAGTCAAAGTCATTAACGGAAACCAAGGCAATTAGAAAGCCATAAAATATTTAAAACTCAATATTCATATTCATATGGAATACATCAGAACCCTCATTAACGCTCTTTCAATGGCTGTCACAATGAGGTCCTAATTATACACCCTAACAATACAAAGCTCTAATTTGCAAAATGGTGGGTTTCCAAAATGCTTGCTGTCTTGAAAAGTAGGAACTGTCTTGAAACCGCCTTGAAAAGTAGGAACTCAGAGCTATCAGGTTGTACCTATTACAACCAAAAGGCCACAACTGTCCATTACAAAATGCTCCTTTTAGAAAGTTCATATAGTTGCATGTACAATGTGTTGTACTATATAAATCACCTTTTGTGTCTTTGCTCTGATGGCGGGGAAGTGGACATGGTAGAGATATTAATTAAAGTGCTTTGAATGACAGTTTGCTCAAGGGCACCAGGGTACCATTTCATCCTTTCCATTTCTGCAATCACAACATCACATTATCACTATGCCTGACCCCAGAGCCTTCAATCCTATACCCCCTCATCTTCAACATTCCACTCCCTCTTCCACCCCTCCCTTCCTGGTTCCATCAAGTAAGTGACTGGATGCAACATGGTTTTAATGTTCTCTGCATTAGCTCAGCTCTGGGCCTGTTGTAATGTAATGGGATTGTTCCCCTGTTTGCCAGCATGTTAAGAACATGGAGAAGGAGATGTTGTAGCAGCTGAAGTAAATGCAATACAGGGATAAGGCCTTCTAAGGTCAAGTGATAGTGTTTACTGTAACACTGACATGATCCTGGGGCGTCTTGGGGTACCCTGACAGTTTAGACATAACAAAATAAAAAGAAGCTCAGTCTGAGCTAAGTAGGAGAGAACTGTCTACTGGCTCCTTATTATCATTCTGTATTGTAGAGTACATAGGACAGATAAGAAGAGAAAAAGAATGCACAGGAATATATTTAGGGCTGCAGTGAAAACTTATCATTGTAATATCAATGTGTGCAACATTGCAAAGGAGCATAACGAATCATAAACAAACTGCATGTTAATAACATATTTGGACACACAATATCCTAAATTCCTAGTGTCAATGTAAACAACATGGCCAAAATGATGAAAGGAAAATAAGTGTAAAGAAAATATCACAATATTCAACAATAATGTTGCAACTGAAGGTATTGCAAGGTCCCAATTGTAATAAATATTTAATATAAGGATATACAAAATTGTAAGTTGCTTAAAAATAGCAAGAGAGGGTGTAATACGATAAACACTGTAAGATCCACCATAACTACATAAAAAATGAATACCGAGGCTTGGCGAGGGTCTTTGCAAAACAAACATCGGGCACAATTGTGTTCAAAAAAGGCTTTCAAGGCACATTCCCTTTAGTAAATTGGTTATGCTGTGTGTTTGAAGGAGCCGTTGAGTGACGGGGCTCTTCCTTTGTGCTTGTGGACGAGCTGGCAAGATGATTCATCATGTGTCAGTTCTAAACTACACACGGCGCTGAAACAAGAAAAACAAAGATCTCACTAAGCCTGTGGCTCATAAAGTTGAAATGCCTTGACCAGTTTCAGAAAACCTTTAGGTCAGGGTATCATGAAGTGAAGAGAGTTTTGGTAAGTAGACTTCAGAATAGAATTATCTCTGCTTAGGTCACTATGCAGGTGTGACCGGCCAACACAGGATTTGACTTGAGATACTTGTCTCCTCAACTCGATGAGTGAGGTAAGATGATCAACCCCACAGAAATGTGACAAGTGGCAGGTAAGTGTACACCTATTGGGGCCGGACAAAAAAAAAGGAAAGAGAAAAACAGATTGTATGCATGAAGGTTCTGCTGCAGAATTACATTGTTGGGTTTGTATTTTGTACGGGTTCCTGGACTGAACTTTGTGCTCACAATGACTTAACTGTTTTCAGCTTGAGCATAAATATGTCATGATGCACAGCTGGAAAATGTAGAAATTCATTGGGGTTAAAAATTTAGAGAGATTAATGTTTCCTGGTTTTCCTTTTAGATATATATGGTTACGTAAACACGAGTCCAGCCAGTTGTCGGACAGGGAGGAATAGAAACTTAGCCAAAATAAGCACAAAGCTCTAGTTTCAGCAGGCCAAGGACAAAAAGGTTTTCCATATTAACATGCATAAAAAAATTCAATGTTAGGAAGAAAAATAAAGACATACGGCTGTTAAGGGGTGTATGCGTATATGTGCAATTTAGGCAAACAGGTTTAATCATTACTAAGTATCAAAAATCACAATTTTTTTCATCTACACAATTAATTGTTCAACAAAAGCCAACTTGTCATGCAATATACCCTGATTTGTCTTAGCTCAAGCAGTGAAAAAGCAGTTATTCTATCAGATGTAAACTTTATCAGTATAGTTTAATTGCGTAAGATAGTAACAATCATAAGTCTGAACTTGCACGCTAAAAGGGAATGAAATTTCAGAATTGCCCCTATAATTTAAAAACAGTTTCCAAAGACAATTAAAGTTGATGATGAAATAGAAAAGTTATTTTACTTTTTGTTTTTAAATAACAATTTCAAAATAACACCTTCCAGAGCTGTAATCGTAATACAGTCATACCACGAAACTGGTCTGCCTACGGTTATCATACCGTCAAAATTTTATGTCGTCCTATGCCTAGTCATTATCCCAGCTGTGTCGTAGCAACATTCCCACTTGGCTGAGATAAAAGTTTGTTTGAGCATCTCAGGTATCGAAACTGTTTTCAGAAAGTGAGAGGAGCAAAAATCAAAGTGCAATGTCAGTTTTTTTAAAGGTCCAAAACAAATGCCTAGTCCACAGGGTGTATTCACACACATGTCCATGTATGTGAACACACACAGAACTGTAAATGTTTTTCTAGCCAGGTCAGATTCCAGGCTTTTGGCATTGTGGCTCTTCTGGCCAACATCCTCTATAGATCCAAAGGACAAGACAAACACCCCCACCTCTATCCACTCCCCAGTGAGAGACTGGAGAAAAATATAGCAGTGATGCTGGTTTAACCTACTCTCCAGACTCCAAACAGGGCCTTTTTTTCTATGGATGGTCATGACTTTAACTGTGGGAGGTGATAGGGCCTGCTCAAATATTTCTTGAGGGGAATGGTTCAAGGAACAAAACATAAAAGAGCTCTTAAATTTGAGTAGATGAATGGAAGGGAGTTTAAAGACTTACTACCTGTTATGAGGCAGACAACATCAAGCTGCCCTGACTAGTTGTGGATACTGGTATTTTCTTTTTAATTCAAAATCAAATTTTCTACAATTTGTTTTGCTGTTCTTGACCATCTTAGATTATTTATTCATTTTACTGGTGCGCAGAGAATATAAATAGCTGTCATGTGTCACACCTCCTACATTAATGTACATCTAACATTTAATTTTTAATTAAAGTCAAAATTTAAGAGTACAAGGCATTAGGAATATAATAATACTGTAGTCAATTGGTATTGATTAAAAAAGCACCCAATTACACTATAAAGGAATTATAAACACAAGATGGCAAACAAGGAAAAAAAACATACAGTATATAAAAAATCCATCATCCATTATCTTAACCCACTTCTTCCCTCCAGGGTCATGGGTGCCCATATCTAACAGTCATATATTAAAAATGTAAAAAAAAAAAAAAAAGAATATATATATATATATATATATATATAATTTTGAAAAAATAAAGGTATATTTCAGTGAAGATGGAATAAATACAGTGCTAACTGAAAAACTACAATGCAAATAACCTTAAAGCAAAAAACTATTTGGCATCCAGCATCAAAATAAAACCAGAAAAAATGACCATTAAAACACACATTCTTCTTTGGGACAATGTTCAACTGAGCAGTCTAAGGTGGCTCATGCCCTTGGCAAGGCGAGATAAGGCTATCAGCTTCCATCATCGCTAAACAAGATGAAGCAAAGTACATTAAGCAGAAAAATACAAACAAATTACAAAGGCTCGAGGCTTGACTCTTTATCTAATGTTTGCGGGGACTGGTAGCGTCATTCGGTGGGAAATGGGCCTGCATCTAATAGATCCTGTCCCACTACGTCCGCACAGGCGGTGAACAATACACAGCACCATTATCTCAACACTAATGCTATCCTTCCTCGTGTAAAACAAGCCTGCAATCTCAACCACACCTCCATCGCGTTGACCAACACAAGTACAAAAATCTCAGACCTAAGAAAAAGATAACAATTGCTATCACAAAGAGACATTACTGAAAGACAATTGTTTAAAGGAATCTATACTCGCACATACTGTATTATATCTTTAAAGAAAGCACTCTGAATTTAGTTGAAATAAAATAATAAAATACACATTGTACAAATGATTGTGTTGGCCCTAAACTGTTTGTAAGCTACTTCCAATAACAGCATTTAGAGGTCTCTATGCACCACAAACCACCTACAACAAGCTTGCATTAGCTCCGTTATTGATCTGATCTTCTAAACCCTGGCTGTGACCCCAGAGGTCATGATTTATGTATTAAGCAGCTTTTTAAAGAAATCCATTTTCCTGTTGAGCCCCCAATGTACGTCTAATGCAGCACCATACTGGTAATCAGAGAGCGCCTGGATGTTTGATTTTGACCCCCCCTCCCTTTTCCTTTCATGGTTCACACCCCTCCTCAACATCTTGTCTCACTACACCTCAGCTGCCTAATCAATACTACAGAGCTCCTGGTCCAACTAGAGAGATTCCTCCTCCTCCTCCCCCCATGCTCTTTTCTTTCTCGTCTCCCTTCTGTTCTTCCCTCCTCTCCCCTCTCGCAGCAGGAGGCACCTCTATCAGGACACTTGCTACGAGACATTGGAGGGCTTCTGAAGAGTCTGGATGAAAGTGTGACGACAATACAATGGAGAAAAAGTTGACAAAAAGAACGAGGGAAAGAGGGAAGAGTGTAAAAGAATGTTTGGACTTGTGGACAGGCTGCCTTGACGATCTCTGAGGGCCCCACTCTTGTGTGCTGATGTCAATAATGGAGCAGTAGAGGTTGAGGATGGGGGAAGTGTGTGTTTAATAAAGGTCAGGAGAAACATGGAAAGAAGGAAAGAGAGAGAGAGTGTGTGTGAGTGAGAGAGTTTAAGAGAAGGATTATCTCACTAAACACAAGATGTGTTAACACACAACAGAGGAAGGGAATGTTTCATCTAAAAAGGCCAAAGGTCCCAGGGCACTTCTTCAGGAGTTTCTCAAGACAGCTCAAGAAAAAAAGAAAAGAAAAATATAAACGAAGGGAGACTGGATGTTAGTTGACCCGTGACAAAATTATCCAAGAGAATAAAATAAACTTTTATGAAAAATGAATTTCTGAAAAGTCATTATGGAATAGGTTATTAGATCTTAAAGTAACATTTTTATCGCTCTCAAAGCCGGGTCTCTGGATGATAGAGACATTACAGCAGTGCTAATTAGAGCTGGCGGAATAGAACATGTGCATAGATATCATCTATTGTTCCTCATCACTCTAATGAGCTTAAATGTCTTTGTCTTTTATCATCAGCTCAACAATTATAGAGTTAGCCAAGATAAAGTTGTTTTCTTTTTCTATATTTTATCTAATGTTATAATAAGTGACCTGAATTTTTAAAACTTACTTTCATACGAGTCATGTTGCTTTTATAAACATCTAAATGAAGCGGACATGCTTCCTAAAGTTCCAAACAACAAATAATTAAAAACTTGTGTGCACCACCTGAGAGAAGAAAAGTGCGAGGATGGGTGAAAGGAATGAGAGCATCTCTGCCTGATCTGAAGTGCTGAAAGAAAGCAAAGTGAAGGAAAAGAAGAACAGCCGAGGTGTGTAAGGAGGACAGAGATGGACCTGTTATCATGGAACAGAGGCCTGGACTGATCTGACCTTGAACACACATTTGTGCACTCAAACAGACACACACGAGCCGGGTCACAGGGCATAAAGAGCCACTGTGTCAGGTCACAGAGCACAGGGAGAAGGATATAAGACTTGAGGGATGTGATATGACTAATATGAGGGGGTTTGGAGGCTTTGGGCAGCAGGGGACTGGCGTTACAGCCAGGGGTAACTGACACTGTTGATCTGTATCACACATCAGAGCAGATCATACAAAAAGGAGCAGACCGACCACACAGTGAAGAGAGGACACACAACTTCTAAAACATTATTTCAAAAGTAACATGTCTCCACACAGACACTGTCTAAAGAAACCACAAGTATTTCAACTATAAACAGCAACTTACAATTGTTTTGCAGCCTTCTTTTAGGGCTACATCCCAGCTTACTTTTGAAACCTTGCAGTTGAGAAAGATGCCATTCATTTTATGAGAATGCATCCTTAAGCCCAAAATGTTCTAAAGTGCTTCCTAAAAACGTTATTTCTCTCTTTTTAAGAACGGGGTTCAAAGATCAGCACCTAGCAGGATGGGACAGGGTATGCTATGGCTTGCACGTCTATCAGGTTACACACTTCAAAGGAACATGGCCATGCACAGCCGGCGATGAGAGCAAAGGGCCCAAAAAAGAAACCACATTGTCATTCTGCTATTATCACTACTGCCAGAAAAAGGATAGCTCTTTTTTTCTATTATAATTGCAGGTTTTTTTCCATCTATCAACAATAGTTCTAAAGAATATGATCTTTTCCTTTGAAATTTTTGAATGGTTTCTTATATTCTCAGACAAAGTTTGGCTCTTTAGTGAAACTGAATGATCCATAGATGGCACTGTTGGCTCATGCTTCAAGTTTGTTGTAGGCGTTTGGAAGAGGAGGGCAATATATTCACCTAAAACTCATCAACTTTAGATCTGAGGGGAAAAAAAACTTTCATCTACAGTCCAGTTTTCTTTGCCAAATATAATCTTGTAACTTCTAATTCATTAATTAAAAGTTCTGGAGATTATTTTTCAAAATATCACACCATCTGAACAGAACACATTTAATCAAGCTAAAACAGAATTTTTAACAGCAAATTATCAGGTTTTTTTTTTTTTTTATCACCGGCCCATATATTTTTTCCCCTAACACCTACTAACTGAATATTGATTGAATATTCACCTTCTGAAACAAAAAAAATACCTAAATTTTTACAAAACTGAAAGTGACAACACCTACAGATTTAGGCAAATATTTAAGATGGTTTGACTCAATTTCAGTTTATTTAAGGCAGCCCACAAAATTAATAAAGCTGACCACATATGCAGGACACAAGGTCCAAATTAGTCAGCATACTGATTAGTGGAAATGCAAAATAAAAACAAATTTTGCTTTGTAGAGCAGCAACTGAAACTGAAATCTGAGACACGAAGTCGTATTCTTATGGTCACCATCACTCAGTAAGCAAAAGAGGAAGCCTGTTGTTTATGGTGCAGGATTGTTGATGACAGTGAGGAGGGTAAATGGGGACATGACTGGAGGTCTGTAGGCCTGTAAGGTCCCCATGGGAGTCCAAGTGCCCTGATCTATGGCCTGTTTGAATGCTGAGGTCAGGCTAGAGTAGCCCTGGAAATGGAAAATTAGCAGGCTTTTGCAATTAGAGAAATGGCCACAGGCAGAGATGGTGTTGCATCACTTGCAACAGAAATATCTGCTATTTAAATTCCAATTATCATGAGACGCTAAAAAGCTAGAAACTAAACTCACAACCTAACACCAGCTCAAGAGCAAAATATATCAGGTTGGCGAATTCTATAGAAGATGACAAAAAAACAAATAGGAAAACAGAAAGGGAGTGCAAAATGCCTTCAGGTGGCCTGACTGGTCTTTGTTATGAAGGCTGTATGTGTGGACAAGTCCAAGCCCTGGAGCAGACTCTCTTTAAGTCTCCACATCAACCTTTAGAAAGGACCACTGGAAAACCCTTTCCCTCTTATTTCCACCACATCAAGCCAACTCCCACCTCAACAAAAATCTCCTGCCCACAATCCCATAGGAGGCATTTAAATTTTGATGTATCTAGGTAAAATATGAGGTTGTGTAGAGGTGCAGAGGGGATAAAGTGTTACACCGAATCAATCCACACAAACAGCTTGTGTTGACAGCAGGAAAAGCTTTTGGAGCTGTTGAAGTTTCTGTCCAGGTAGCTTCCTCATGGCTGCAGGCGGTCAGACAGACAGGTAGTGCCAACGGTGAGTTAAACACACACACGCAGTTATCTCCAACCTGTCAGTCAGCAACCCTGCACCACACCGGACCACCGAGGTCTCATGCATAATTTGCCATCAAATGAATATTTTCTCAGCATCCTGGCTAACGTGGTGTTTGATGAAATATTAATTCAGTGATTAATTTTTGTATCTGATCTTCTGTCAAGTGAGATAAAAATACTGAACTTTTTTTTTCCTGTGAAGCCATTGTTGAAAGGCACCTCTCTCCAACTCCGAGCATAAAACTTTAATCAAGTGATACAGCAAGCACACTAATGTTCCGGGGTGAAGCGAAAGGAAAACTTACCACATTTAGAAAGGAAGTTAAAGCATACTAAATGAGAGACTAAAAGCACTAACAAGACTTTTTACTCTTCTAAACAAATTGACTGAACGTGACAAAAACGATTGGGCAGCAGGCCACCTGATGTTATGACACAAATAGAAGCTCTTTCAGAGAGTATGATGGGCTACCATGTGACTATGAAGCCAAAATATCTAAATAGATTGACTGTGCGCTCAATTTCTTTTTTTTTAAACTGTTGAAGCTTCTTATAGTCAAACACATTGTTAATAAAAGGCACATTTTGCTTGGTATTATGAATGGTAACTTATGGTAACAAATGCCAAATCGTTGCCTTTAATGCTAAGCTTCCTTTTTTGTTACTGGGTGCCATTTTACGCTGTTTAGGAAAAACAACTATTCTGTAGTTGTACTGTAACCTTCAGCCTCTAAAATATAATTTTATTGATATAAAAGTTGTGCAAAACAGGTACAATGCTTGTGACTGACAAGCAAAACGTGCCTAAAGCAAGACACCATGAAATAAAAAAAGTCAAATCCAGACATTTTGGGATATGGCGAAAAGTATAACCAACAGCTACTGTAGCTCTGGCCCATACAAGGTACTATTGCTCTAACACCCAGATACAGCAAAAATGACAGCCCCTCGGTGGCCCACATGTAGTTTGCAAGAGATGGTCCATGCATGGGCCAGCACCACATGGACCGAGCTACAGC
>JAVKLF010000002.1:6623366-6636052 GCA_034783495.1 Millerichthys robustus
TGAAAGGAAGTGGACAGACCATTTGGAATGATTTAATACGTATTCATGGACAAAATACTGTATAATTAACATCAGTCAATGATTCAGATATTTTTAGGCCAGCAGAGAAGGCCTTGCAGGCCCTGACGGCCTGCCACTGGATGGTTGGAGCTTTGTTGGCAGAGAGAGCGCCACCACATTACTGCTTCCACCAGCGTTTTTGCATGTTTTTCCACTCAGGAAGTGAAACAGGAAACACTTGTATACGACTCATGTTCCAAGACTCCAGGAACCTGAAGTCCTGAAACATGGAGAAAGGAAATGAGACTGTGTAAAGGAGGGTGAGATGGAGGTGAAAATGATACAAAGAGAAAAGACAAATGGAAAAGCGGTACAGAATAAATGGTACATCAAATTAATCATTGTTACACTTTTTGCCCTTTCACTTTCATTGCAATAAAGTAGTACATTCTGCTTACTGTTCCTGCAGCTAATAGGGCTAAACTTGTCTGTGAATCTCAAAATTTGCTCACAAGATATCCCAAAGAATTACTACAATCAGAACACAGAGGAATATTCCTTAGAATATTGCTCACACTGATTTTTATGCAATCAAATCACTTGATCCCAGTCACTATCATCAGAAAATCACCCAAATCCCTTTAATGAGACTAATTTTAGTGTAAGCCGGTACATCTTTTTTCTCTCTCAACATATTGCTCAGTGATTGTGTTCTTTGATTGTCCATGTTTAATGGAAACCTCCATCTGCCAGCCCTCTGTGTCTGCAGGCAAGCGGCCCATGGCGCCCCACATTAGAGCCTCTTGGCGCAGGCCCCAGGCGCATTCTGCTTCTGGAAGTGTGACTTTTGAGGCCTAATTACAATGTCTGCGACCAGGATAAAAAAAAAAAAACAACCCTCAATGAGTGGTTGGCAGGCTTACTGCAAAACAAAACGGTTGTGGGATTAATGATGCTTCAAACTCGGACAGGTTTCTTTTCTTTTTTTCTTTATTTTTTAAGACTGATAATCTAGATCTAGGGTAATTTGTGCCAATTGGTGGCATATGGTTTGGTTTTGGATGTAATGTCCAACAGATAGGAAATCTGTTTGACTGGGAAAACTGCTGCCATACATAATCAGATCTATTCCAATTTATTTACAGTGACTGGATAAACTAATTAAAAAGCTGAACAAGGATGAAAAAAAGTCAACAAGATTTAACACAAACTAAAATGTAAATATTTAAAGCTCTAGCATTCTTTAAGGGAATGCATATTGACTACTGCCTGAGTTTTAGACTAAGATGGCAATCTCATGCAAGATGTCAGGCTTGCATTTTTGTAATTTTGATAACTCTACTACAAAAACAAATTTTGTCCTAATTTCTGCAGACTAAATTGAGCTGTAGCCATTTTAGCATTTCCTAATGATGACTAGGTTTTGGCATCCAGCTTGATTTGAACAGCTCCTAAAATTAATCAATTTTAATTTAATTTAGTGATCTGTTACTGCTCAGAATAGGTATTGGGGATTAGTCAGAGCTAGAACCAGACCAAATTTTGGGTCAATACACATAAAATCTTGTAAGAGGCTGTGTCTAATATGTAACCAATTGTAGATGTACATCCAGAGATTTCTTTCTTCAAGTTTCTGTAAAATTTATCCAGTGGTTCATAAGATATTTAAGTAACAAACTTGCACGCCCACACACAGAGTTATTATTGCTGAAAAAAAGGAGATAAGAACTTCTTGAGACAGACTCACAGAAAACATTCATTTGTCTGATTTGAATTTTTGTGAAGTATCTTTTGTAAGCTGGTTAAGCCATAAGAAAAACCAGAAAACAGAGAGAATGGAGTGTTTGAAACACACCTGAAAGAGCCCATGTTCTCCCTCTGTGGAAGTGCCTGTGGTGGTCTTCAACCGCCTGTTAGGTTTTGAGGAGTACTCATTGCCTCATCCCTGCCTTCAGGCAAAACTTCGTCCCCCTTCCTACCGCCTCTATCCACTCTGTTTCTTCCTACTTTCCTCCTCCCTTCACTCATCACATCCTTCTTTTGCTCAATCGTCTCTCCTTTCCATGTTTTTTTTCTCATCCTTTCACCCCCTCAGGGTAGCAGGTTCAGCTAGATGTCTATTGCAAGGATCAGAGCTGATAACCTCTGTTCTGGACAAGCATGCCACATGGGGCCACACCTTGCCTGAGGATAGGTCGAGCCATGCTAGGGGCAACAGAGGCGCAGGAGCCGGGGGGGAACTAAGGCCAGGGGCTAGGTCTGGAGTTAGAGCTGAGAACTTGAACCATGGCAGGAGCATGGGGGAAGAGGGCTGGATACTGGGACATCAGCTGCATGAGCCTGAAAACCAAGCCAGGTGGACAGAGGGTTGGAACGGGGGGTTGGAGGTGAGGGGCAAAGTCATGGATCCAAGATGAGGGGAGAAGGTCAACAATAGTGACAGGGGTCCGGGCAGTTGGGCCGAAGCTTTACTGATCCGTGGTGGACTGGATCTGACAGGTTAGAGAGCAGAGACACCCCTAATGATGGCAGCCAAGGTAAAGGTTAGGGGGAGACGTTGATCCAGTTAGTGTGGTGAGTTTGATGAGGTAAAAAGACAGTGAGGTGAAAGGTAGGGAGGAGAAAGTTGGACAGGAACCTGATGCTTCCTGGCTTACAGCCTGCTGTGTCTAAAGCTTTTGTTCATACTGTTGTTTAAAATCAAATCAACTTGTGAAAACCTTTACTGTTTCTTCCACTGTCCAACACATCATTATTCATATTTTATTCAGTGTTACTATGAAACACATTTAAATTACATTTAACCGTCACTTTTCACATTTAGTAATAATATTCTTCATGATGATGACAATTACACTGTTTTTGCTCACTGAGCTGAGTCTATGATGTGTGACAATGTGTTGTGTTGCGGTCTTGAAAATAAAACTCCATGTCACTTTGCAAAACAGCTGAAGTAGTTGGTCAGACCTACTGGACTGTGTTGTGCATCTGTGCATGTATTCAGTTTGTGTATTAGAGAACAAGACCATGCAGCGGCGCTCCATCTGCTTGGCTGCCTGGATTGCCCCGGACTGCGCTGCCCCGATTCCATCACCTTTCATGGGTTTGGGAGGGTGGTCGAGTGGAGGGGAATGAGTGGTGGTGGTGGGTGGGGAGAGTGTACACAAAAGTCACCCTGAATCTACCAGCTGATTAATCAAGGGTGATTCAGCAGCAAGTGGAGCCTACCCACTCCTTCCTGGCTAGTCTGTGTGTATTTATTTAGAGTAACCCGTGGCCAGTCACGCCTGACCTCAAACCATCAAGAGCAGCCACAGTTGCGCCCAAGCATAAACAAAAGGAAAAAAAAAAGCATAATGAAAGTAACGGGACAGGGCAGTGTGGGGTGGGACAAAGAGGAGGGCAGACGCTCGTTTTTTTTCACTCAGATAGAGATCTTGAGCTTCACAGCAGAAGTCTTGGGTCCAGACATTGAGCTGAAATAGCTGCCTGTGTCCTGGTGTTTACGTCTCAGCAGACATGGGAAGGGAAATCGTTGACCTCTGTCAGAGCAGACAGGATTCATCCATCTTCCAGGCACAAGGTTTTTTGTTGTTGTTGTTTTTTGCTTGGTATCGAATGTCTGGCGTTTAGGGAAGATACCTTCAAACTTTTAATTTTTTTTTAAGTTTCACCTTTTATTGAGAGTCAAGAACTTGTTCTCAAGAATGTCCTATTTCAAGCAAACGCACAAAATAGCAACACACTTACAATCAAATGTAAGTAAAAAGCTGCATATAAATTTTAAAAGATTGCAAAAGACAAGCATATAAAATACAACAAAGGAAAAACAGTGAGAATGTCTTCCAATGATGTATTTTCAAATGACTTTAAAAACTGGACAGTTTTAGGTTCTATTTTAGCTTCTTCGAAGATGAAAAGAAAAAGCAGAAAAATGCTTTTTACTATGTAGTAAAGGACACAGAATCAATGTAGGAGCAGGGTGTGATCATCTTTTTTGCGACATAGAGAAATATATAAAAGGGTAGCAGAAATCCAAGGACAGATCTGTAAATGAAGTCATGTCATTGCGAAAGTCTGCATATATGATGGCCTGAGAGAATGAGTGCAGTAGGTGAGTATTTATCTATGAATCTTAGTGCTCTATGGTAACAAGAGCATTCCAAAAATGTCACCAAAAATTAGTGTCAAGTAAGTGGCATCAACAAGTTGTTTCTTCATGTTAAATAGAAAACACTATTGTTAAAGTGCTTAGCAATAGTATGAACTTTTTCTGTTAGGTAATCTCAGGTTTTTCTTTGTGTTTAAGACGTTTAAGATAAGACGTGAAAAATGTTTGAATAACATTTGCAGAAAATTAAATATTTGGGCAAAAATGTTAAAATAGCATCAAGCGTTACTACATAAAGATGCATCACTTACAGTATATTCAGTTGAATGCACTACTTACCAATAAAATATTTTAAAAACCAGCCAGTTGCTTGGTCTCAAAGGCCTATGTCTAAATATAGGGTTAATTGGAAAACAGATTGTTTTCATGATTTCATGAGAGAAAGCATTTGTTATGGCTATACTTCGTAGATGTTTGTGACAAAAATACAATTTGGAGTTTGTTTCTGATTCCTTTGCTAAATTGTTTTTCATATTATAGCTAAAAGCATAAAGTTTGATCAGTTTCATCATCTTAGTGATGATGTAAGTAGCAAAGTACGAGAACAGAAACAAACAAACTTCAAAAATGCAAACTCTACGGAGAATTATTGATCAAACATGAAGGTTAGCCCGAAGTATTAGAAGGTTGGCTCTAAGACATCCCATGTGGCGTGGCGGAATGCCCAAATCTTTTTGGTTTTAAAGAGGAGCAAAAAAAAGGAAAACAAAAAAATAAACAAGAAAAAACAAATACAAGCGGATCCAAGAGTGGAAGGAAAGAGAAAGCATAAAACAACGTTACAAAGTCTGAGAAAATGTGTTTCAATAAACCACATGAGGACAACTGTTGGAAGAAAAATGTATGTACGATCACTCGTTTTGTCTGTTAATACCAGTGGTTCCCAAACTTTTTTTGCTGGAAGAAAATCCCACTACCACCAATCTCCAACCAGACACATGGATATTTAGGTTGTCAAACTCCATCACAGTTTATTTCACAACACAACCCTTTTTAAAAAACTAAGTAAGCTGAAATAAAATACAGTACATTAAAATAAACTACAACGCATTTTAAACAACAAAACAACATATTACCCTCATAGTGTCACTGTTTAAGATGTGACATCTGTGACATTGATATCAATAAATCTTTTGCAAGATGAACAACGAGAGGGGAAAAAAGGAAGCAAAAAGGTCACCTTTAAACTTCACGTCTTTGTGTTTGTGTGGGAACGCTGTCAAAAACTTGTCCATTATGGACAAGCAGCAGTGTCCAAGCGTTCATTGTTTTCATTCAGTCCTGCCCCACTCCCCTGCAGTACCACCGCCGCCGCCCCTCTCCCCCCACACACTTTGGAAAGCTTTGCATTACACTGAATTTAAAGTCTTGAAAGTTATTTTAAGGGCACAGTGAAAGTCAACTGTAAAAAAGGTCAGGTGGTTGTTAAAATGCATGTTTATCAACCTTGTTGTCCCCCACATGTCTGCCTCAGTGCCAGCCTTTGTAAATAATCTGCATGGCACGGTGTTATAGTCTAGGGGAGTCAGAGTGGCATTTTAGGTGAGCAGGTGGAACCAGGCAACACACCACCTGGTGTCCTGAGGAAAAAAAAAGGAAAAGACATCCACAATCTCTCAGCACAGCTTGTTGGGTTCTGACCCATCGCCACCTTCACTCTCTATAAAACCCACTCACACTTCCTTCTCTCTGCCATCACATTCAGATCAGACCACGCATCACTTGCCCGACTGACATGGGAGGGGGGTCCATCTCCTGCTGAGGTAAACAGAGGATGAGAGGATGCAGGGAGGGCAGGGGAAGTAGTGGTAAACAGCAGCACCTTTTGTCCTGCATCTGTCTGAGCTGGGCAGCCTACAACGTGTGACAGTTCAAGACGCATGTGGTACACTCGGCAGACGCTGACATAGTTGTTGAGTCATCCCAGATGGCCTTCACCTTCCCCTGCTTGTGTTTCTCTTTCACTCTCTTTCACCACCTCCTGTCAAGAAATTACAGCCACACTGGTGTGACTTTGAAAAATGAGAGGGAACAACTGAGCTGACCACTCAGCTAATTAGGTTTTTGCATAATTTTGCTTCTGACAATTAATGGTATCGGTGTAAAGAAATGTTAAGTAAGAGAGATTTTATATGACTCATTCGGGTAAAATGTTATAAAGCTGATTTGACAAAATGTTCTGGTGTTTTGCAGTATTCACCTATTAAATAAAAAAGAAAGATCCACCAAGAAAGAAATAACGCATATTGTTTATTGTTATATGAACATTTCTTATGAAGGACCTTTTCATGTGAACTTTGACTTTATTTGCATTCTGATCCCACCTCACATCTGCTGTGAGAAAGCAAGGCCAGAGTATTAATTTGTGGCTGAATGTTTGGGTTTGTTTACATTATTCTCTACAGGTTCATGCTTTTATTGTTTTGAGAACTGCTTCGAGGCTCCAGCTGGGTATATGAATGCTAAAGTTCTGTCTGGAAGTCAGAACAGAGGGTGAACAGGGGAGAAGAACAGAAAGGAGCAGAAAGGCAGAAGCAGCTAGATTTGTCGTGTTTTCTCATGGTCTCAAATAAAGTGCTGGAACTGAAAAGATCGCCATCATCTGTTATTTAAATAATAACTCAGTACTATGGAAATATATATTCTTTTCTCACAACATTCACCATCTTTAATGCTAGTGGTTTAGACTAAGATCATCTTATGTTTAGAAATGATAGAGTTCAAGATCAGTGTTTCCCAATGTATTTTCCTTCCTTACTTCGAAGCCAAGCTGACCCCCACCTCCCACCCCATCCCTCTCTACTCCAGTGGCCCAGAGGAGTAGGGAGGGATGGCGTGGGACGAGGGATATGGGGGGGACGGGGATAAAGGTTGAACGCATACAATCTTTATCTTTTTATAACAAACTTTTACTTGAAAAAGAAAAAAGAACTGAGTTTTACAGAGTTTTAAATATTCCATTTTTCTATAAAATAAACCTTGTAATAATTAGAAGTGTTATTTACCATAAAACAGGAAATAAAAATGATGAAAAATCCTCTTCTAGTTTGATGTAATTAAGCTCATGATAACTGCAGTGCCTAAATTAATAACCCTGACAGCATCTCACTTCTGCCTGCCAGGATAGGGAAAAAAAAGAGCAAGAAATAAAAAGCATTCGGCTTTCGACAGTTCAGTTTTAAAAGTCGACTTGACATCTTGCATTAGGAAAAATATAAAAGCAAATTATGAATTTCACAATGTCTAAAGCCAACAGTCACAGTGAGCAAAGGGAAATCTGGCAGAGAGGCTGGTGTGTGTGCCAGCCAGTGAGAGAACAAGTACCTCTAACCCTGTGCTTTTACCTCCCCAGGTTGACATCTCCAAAAACAGTTCTTTTAATTTTTTCTGGAAGTGGGTTTTCTGCAGCACTGTCACTGGCAGGGAGAGGTGACGTTAAGTAAAGAGGGACACATGTGGCTTCATGAGGAGGGGAATGGGGGTCTCTGTAAAGTCACTCTCACAGCTCCTGTCAGGCTTAAGTAGACAGGTGCTTACTGTTAACTCCTGACTAATATCTTTATGCATATTTATGAATCCCCCCTCTCTTATAATACGTAGCTCGTTAATGTCACAGCTGCCAAATATTGACTATGACTTTCTTTTAAAAAGCGCATAAATAAAACAGCTTTTTAAAAGTCTGACCTGCTTAAATATATCACTTCCCCAGTCCCTTTGATCAGAAAGCTTTTTATTATTTAAGCCTCCATGCTTCTTTATATTTTGCCACCTCATCCGCTGTAAATATGCAACATATCATCATTTAGAGTTGGTACCTATCCCTTCATCTAAAACAGTCATATTTAGTCTTTTTTTGCTGTCTATGTGCATAAATGTGTCCAGAGACATTTGAGTGCTCTCATAAAAGGAAAAAAGAAGTTTGAGAGGAGCAAAATGTTTTGCTAGATCTCAATCAGTGGAAATAGCGGAAATGGCTTTTTATAGTCTCTGAGGACTTGTTTCTGATTGCTCCTTAATTCTGACTCCTGTTCTACAAGCCAGAGGCCTTTTCTGTTCCCAGGAAAACTTGGCAAAGACCTGCAACGCTGATGAGAGGAAGAGTTTTGGAGATGTGTAAGGAGCTAAAGAAAGTTTACAAATCTATAAAACTCCAGTCCAGTTTATGGCAAAATTGAACAAATGTTTCACTTACAGGCAGGATGTTGCACTTTCTATGAGGCTGAACCAAGGCAAATAATAGCTACAAAAGAAGATGAGCTATTAAAATGACATAGCCTATTTTTTTATGTGCTTTTCATTGGGTGTCTTTGATGGTTCAAAGTACTTTAAACTAAAATATTTGTATAATATGTTGTAGTTTCAGAACTAAAAAGTATTTTCTTGACAAAAAAAACTATTTCAATATACAAAAAGAAATGAAGGCTTAATGGCTTCAGCCAAGATAGCAAAATATGAGTGAATCAACTTTTAAACACGGTTAGGCAGAAATATTGAATCCATGTTGAAGGCTGACATATAAATTATACAAAAAGTGGTTGGTGGCTTAAACGTTGAATCAACATTGGGTTTTTAACCATAACTAAGATTATATCAATGTTGATTCAACCATCATCTAAATTTGGATCCAAATGTTTGTTAACAAACAATAACTCTACATGGTATTTTGTGTATAGAAACAGCGTTTTAACATGTCCTGTTATAAACACTGAAAGGTACTACTTGTACAACTGACTAAATATGAAATAAATAATACAGATAAATTATTAAAAGTAAAATGTGTTTTTTTCTCAGATAGTTTTACTCACTGTTGAGTTGTGAGTAGCTGCTGTCATAAAATCTGAACGTTCCCTCTTTCCCACTGAAGGGGCATTTCAATCTGGATAGACTCACACAGAGAAAAATAGCAGTTAGAAGATTTTAATGATACAAGTTTTGGCGCTCGAACCCGGCAGAAGACTAGTGAGCTGAGGATCACCACGGGCAGGTGATCGGTCTAGTCGAAGCTCAGGGTAGTCTTCCCCCCCGGGTCTGAATACTGGTGGTGGAGCGGAGCCTTGAGATGAAGGGGCGCAGAGGGAGCCAGGAATGTGTCCGTCGGGATGAAGGTGGAGATGGGGAGGAGGCGGGACGAGCGCGGCCGACAAGCAGGTAGACCCGAGGCAGCCCGTCCTTTTGAATGGATCCGTGAACGTCGGCGCGCCGATCCTGATTAGCTGCGGCGGAGGTGTGGTGACTGGATGATGAGGATCAGCTGTGTTTTGTCTCCCAGCTTGAATTGACGCCTGAGCTTCATTTCAGTTTAAATTCACAACTTGCAGCAAAAAGTAGCTGGTGGAAAAAAAAGAGTCAAATGGAGATTATACACCGAGATATTTGTCGGCTGCTGGCTATCATAGAATGCTATCATTTTGTGGGTAAGATAATTGACTTGCATTATGGGTAGTTTATGGTAAATGCTAGCTTTAAAGCAGTGCACACCCATTTTAAAGAAATTAATATATCTTCAAAGCTCTTGCGGACCACATAAAATGCCACGGCGAGCCACATTTGACCCACGGGCCTTGAGAGTTTGACGTGATCTCAAAAAAGCAGAATGCCACTGGACACACTTCTTTGTGATAGATGAGCATGATTCAAAGACTTACATTTAAAATTGCATGTAGAAACTGTTAGCATAACAGAGTTTAGTGTCAGTATAGGCCAATAACTGACCAATGATTTGCACTGTGCAATGTATTAATATGTACAAAATGAGTATTTCCAAAAACATGATTACTTTTATTTTTGTTGAGGTTTCAGTTGATCTCTCTCAGTTTTTAAGACTAAACAATTTAGCCCTGTGATCCATGGTTAGGGTCAGAGGTCATGCCTGACACAGGAAGCCATGGTGTGACAGGCTTAAGCCCCTTGGATTTCTCATTCAAGGAACAGATGTTTGAAGAAGCAGTCTGGTTATCACCACAGCGACTGAGGAACAGGAGCAATGGCTCTTCGATGAATGCTGGTAATTACCCAGGCTCCCCTGGGAAGGAGATGACACGTGCGCGCCACTCTTGGAGATCACAGGGGTGTAATTAAAGCTGCAGTAACAGTCGTTAATAGGGCAGCAAATAAAGGTAGAGGAGGATGAAGGGAAGAGAAGGCAAGAGGGAAGGAAATCATAGGGGCATAATGGAGGATTGTCTCTCTGACATGTCTGTTTTACAAACTGTGACCTTCGTGTAGGGCAGTAGATTCCGATAAAGGACACTTTATTGGAAGAACAGGAAAATAAACTTAATAGTTATTAAAAACTAAACAACGATTTATGCCAGAGGAGTAATGGTGAACAAAGACAAGAAAGTTGCATCAAATGTTTATTAAATTATCAAAATTTAAATATGTGGTTTAGGAAATACACTGTTTTTACAACAAGCTTCAATGAGCTTCAATGTTCAACTAGAAAAAAAAAACATGTCCACAACAAAAATGTCACAAAGTCACCCAAAATGCTCTGACATGCAGAAATCTTTTTAAGTGTTTGTAGGTGACAGGTATGTTTTTGTCTTGCTCTGCAGCATGTGATGCTCAGAGTGGCCATGCAGAGCTGTTAAAAGCACCATACAAGACCCTAAGTGTCAGAACACATCATTGCAGCCTTTTAGAGCCACAAAACCCTTTGACAGCACCGAAATGGCTTCTCCTACCTTTTTTTGTACTCCACGCATCTATGTATAAATGACCACATTCAGCCCTTCTGTTACTTTTGACAGGCTTATGAATTCTTTCAAAATAGAAAAAAAAAATATATATATATATATAAATAAAAAAATGGCATTGCTTTAGGAGGTGCAAGAGGTCGGTCTAGGTGTGTTCTGACTTTGTATGATCCCCAGTAATGGTTTTTAGCTTGGTTCTCTTTTGTTGGTCAAAGAAAGTTGAAAAATGGTGAAATTGGAAATTGTGGAGGGCAATTCTGAAATAGCCAAAACATCGTGGCAGAGTATATTATTATCTTAGGCAATGGAAGCTACAATAGGTTCAGTGCTCATACCATATAATGATATGTGCGGATCAAATGTATAGACTTAATATTAGAGTGGTTGTTGGAATATTTTCCTAAATTGCACAAAAACTAGACTTGCAGAGTTCTACTTCTTACATATGAATACCTTATTTGTATTTTTGACAATTTACATAAAAACATTTGATTAGAAGAAAGTAAAAGGAAAGGAAAATAAGTGGATCAGATAAGACTGAGGCGATAATAATATATGAGTTTGCCAGTTAGGTCTCTCTTCCATGGCAGAGGGGAGTCAGCATGAAAATTAGCTGCTGAGCTTCACACATATTACCCACCCAGATAAATAGCAACAGTCTGGCAGGTCGTGTTTTTGGGATTAACTCATTGACCCAAAGACTTGATGAGATCCTCTGGAACACCAGAGGAGGAGGAGACTTTTCTACAGCTGTTAAAAGCAATCTTGAGCTTTCAGTTATTGTCATTTAGATCTCAAACAACAAATTTCAAATGCTAATTATTTCTTCAGAGCTAAACCTCAAAAACATACGGTTAGCCAAGATGAAGAAATAAAAGAAAACTTTTATTTTTCAGATGTTACCTTATAATCTATTACTTATTTCCCTTTATGTATTTCTTTGTCCTTCACACTCTCACCCTTTGTGGTAACCTTCACACATCACACGTCCACGTGGTTTCTGTTTCCTCCAGTGTTGGGTTGTCAGTGTTTCATTACTTAATCACTCATTTACTAGAGCCTTTTGTTGGTATTTCAATGATAGCCTGCAGGACTGCCCTAAAGGTCTGAGTTAGACATCAATACGCAATTCACTTGAGGAAGCTGACGTACAGGCATGTGAACAAACGCAAATCTTAGGTTTGAAGAAGCTCTCATCAACCTGACAAGAAAAATGTTGAGTACACTGGTTAGAGTCTTAACTGGGTACAATTTTCTTTATTGCCACAAGCTGAGCACATTGAGTGTTTTGGACCTTGTTTCCATCATCTAAGGGATGCATAGCTTTGAATGAAATTCAGTGTCTTTTGGGTAGTAAAAAGGGTCTTTTTATGAGGCCCTCACTCAAATGGGTTCTTCATCCATCCGCTCACCATACTATACCATATTTACTATTACTACTTACTATTCAGTTCTACTCAGGGCATCAATATTTAATGGAGATGGAAGCAAGTTTTCCCTTGGCCTAATAAAAGCTATGGTGTGCATGCACAATACAACAAGCATAACGTGAATACTTATGAGTTATGGGCTGTCATCCTGTGATGAACAGAACAGCTGATGCCAGAGTGGGCTGAAGAGATGCGCTGACTGAAGAACTGTCTGCTGTGACTAAGTTTTACACAAATAAAGAACTATAAATAACACTGAATATAGAAAAAAAGAAAAAAAAATGAATAGGTCATCTGGACAAGGTTTTCCTGGTAGAAACGTTTCGTCTCTTCTCCAAGAGACTTCTTCAGTCTGAGGAGTGCAGGTAAACTCAGCCTTATAAGTAC
>JAVKLF010000002.1:6636152-6650335 GCA_034783495.1 Millerichthys robustus
CCTGCAATAACAGCATTGTAAGAGGGAGACAACTGAACCCTGAGACCTCTGCCTTTGTTTAATGACGGACGGTTGCTCTTCACAAAAATGGCTTCCTTAGCTCCTCTCTCAAATCAACATTTCTCCCTATCAAGGATAAGAACATCTTTATCTCTGAAGGAGTGACCGCTAGCCTGTAGATGAGTGTAAACTGCAGAGTCCTGGCATCAGGCCACTAACAAACTATTGTTAGGCTGATGATGATAAGGCTGAGTTTACCTGCATTCCTCAGACTGAAGAAGTCTCTAGAGACGAAACGTTTCTACTACGAAAACCCTGTCCAAAGGACCTATTCATTTTTTTCTCTTTTTCTATCTGGATGATTGAAATGCATCAGGATAACACTGAATATAGACTTTTATACATTCAAAAACAAGCAAGTCATAAATTAACTGTATTTGTCATGTTGTACCATCAGTGCCACATTCAGTAGCAATTCAATAAACTTTTCTTGGCTAACTAACTTAAAGTAAATTTCACAACATAATCCTGTACAAATGCATGCCATGAAATGAAAATTTGGGTCCAAATACTTTACATCCTCCATCTTTTCTTAGTTGAACATATAATGGTTACCTTTAAAGGAATAGTTCAGATCTTTTGAGGGAGATTTTTATGGAAAGGTTGTCAACAGTCAATACCTCTGCCTATCTTCCCTTCTGAGTGATTCAGCATATTTAAGATGCTCTTTTATTATTTCAAGTTTTCTTACTGACCTGTTGCTGATGGATCTAAAAAGTTTCAAAATGCTTTTCTAGCTGCTTTTTATTCATACCACCTACTTTTAGACCCTTCAAATTCAAAATTACCTATATATTTCCTAAAAAAATGTACAATTTCTTAGTTTAAACATTTGTAACATTTATTTTGGTCTATTGTAAATAAAATGTGGGATTGTGATAATCATCGCATTCCAGTTTTTATTTACATTTTACACAAATTTCCATTATTTTTGGAATTGGGGTCACCTAACGTACCTAGTCTTTCATTACTTACACTAATTTGTTTCTCTTTTTCCTTGAAAAACAAAACTATATGCTTTTGATCTAAAGGTTAGTACAGTTAAATCAGTTGATTTAGCCTCATGCATTCAAAGAGCAAGCATGACTGCATTAACATTAGCTGCCGATCAGTATAGTCTTGCTGTATCAATTCCACTGTTAACACTCATCAAATCTAATTCCCATGCAGTATGCTGTCATAACCCATTGGCAGGTTGCATCTAAACTGATTTGGAAACCTTTTGTCCTTTCTAATCTGGTTAAATCAATGGAAACATTCATTCTCGACCCTGCATGCAGGGATTTGGATCAATACAAATATTGATCAATAAGTTGCACTGGATGCACTGGGAGGTCATTCAGCCTTATAAGGTCGAGGCTAATCAGTTTAAGTTGCCCACAAGCAGTAAAATGTGGGCTAAGCACAGTTTAAGTGGTGACCTGGCCTGCAGAGAAGGTCTTTGGCTCCTTTAGTGGCATGAAAGCTCCTACAGAGAAACAGGGAGGCAATGAAAAATGAATAAAGGGAATTTTATTTAATCTGGCAGGTTATTTATTATTATATTTATACAACAGTGTCTCAGTGTAGTTTCATTCTCATTTATGCACCAATATGGGATTTCGTGGCAATCCCATTTTTAATTAATACAGTATTACCTTTTTAGGCTCCGGCAAACTACAAAAATAGACTTGCAATAATCTTTCTGTAGTATTCTGCAATGTACAACATGTACTTTTCAGTGGTTTATAGATTTTTTTTTACATTTCTTAAAAGTGTAACCTGGTTTTCTCCACTGCCAACATTGGGTTTTGTCTCTTAAAAAATGCAATTAAAACCTATTATTATGATTATCTTTAAAAGTCAATGTATAAATTAAAACAGTATGTGCACAAAACTGTCATGTATAGAGAGTTTCAACGTCTAATGTTGGCTAGATGGCTACAATTAAAGCTAACAGATTAGGCCTGGCACTGACAAATGAGACATGACCATAATGTTGACACACACACGCACACACACTGCAAGCCTTTGGAGGGTAATTAACAGAGTTAGTGTATCTAACTCTGAAACTTGTTCAGAATAGCCAAGATTTTTTTTGTTGCATCCCTTTTACAAAATGTAAAATGAGGATGTGAATCTTGATGCATTTACAAGGACACATACATGTTTTTATAAAGAGAGTAAAAGTATTATTGTCTGTAGGTGTAGTGTTTCAGTGTTCATTTTGTCTTTTAGTTTATGGTTTTTATATAACATACAAATATAAATTTCCTTGTCTCCTCAGTCTATTATTTGTAACTCATCAGTCTTACTTTCTGTTTTCTTTTATACCCCTCAGAATATTTTCTGATTAGCTTTTTATATTTTATTTCCAATTCCCGATCCTCTATTGAGAGAGCAAAGTAAATTTGTGTTTTTAGTTGCTCCATCTCAGTATTCAGCTTTTTATTTGTTTGGATTTTCTGCTTCTATAGTGTGTTTGACTTGTTTCTAAAAACTGCTTTAGTAAATGGACTTGTGATCTGGGCATGAATGCTACATTAACAGGTACGTCTCAGATGTCCCTATAGGGTGTGTGAATAGTTGTTTGTCTTGTTCTTCTCTATGTTGCCCTGGGATGGACTTGTGACCTCTTCAGGGTGTACCCTGTGTCACAGTATGTTTAAAATGAAACCCAAAAAGCAGATAGGATACACGAGGGATCAAGTAAATAAACTTTTAAACTGGAAAACAAAAGGCTGATAGAGCAGCAAAACCTAGTAACTGAAAAGCTCAGGAGGGAGACTCAGGGAATAAAACCAAGGGTGCAGAAAACATACCTGGGACTCGTGACTTGGGACTTGAACACAAAAGACCAGGACATGACATACAATGCTCCGGTGCTTGGGCAACACAAAGGGTAAACATTTAAAGGGAAGGTTAATAAGGGAAATGACAAACACCTGGGACAGACAATGAGGAACAGGTGACTGGGAAGGGTGGAGCTGCACACACACACACACACGCACGCGTGCACGCACGCACACACACACACACACACAAAAGAGGAAAACAGACCATGATACACCGCTTGCTTTAAATTTGATTTTTTTAACCACTAAGTTTATGACAAAAAAGCCTTCTACAAATAATGAAACATAAATATTAATGTGCACTTTCTTTGCAGTTTAGACACAAACTCATTGTGAAAGTAAAAGAAAACGAAAACTAGTACTCAATACACAAAAAGCAAGATACTTCAGAAAGATGAAATAAGAGCGCAATGAGTCTTGGTGGAGTTGGGGCAATGGATGACCTTTTCAGAGAGAGTCCCTTACGCAGACTTGGGCCAAGGTACACTTTTATTTATAGAGGGTATTTATAGAAGCGATTTTCCTGAGGTTATCCTGAGCAAAATGCCAGTTCTCATTACCAGCCGGGTCCTGCCTGTGCCTCATTTTACAGCTGGATGAGCCCAGGAAGCGAGGGACTCAGCATGCAGCCCAGGGTCACCTATTAAATCCTTGTGTCCAAGAGAGCACCGTCATGCACTTCTTGTTTTACACTGGGTGGGGCTCTGGAGCAGCGAGAATCGACTGAGTAAATGGGGGGCCAGGTGTGTGTATGCAGATGTGTGCACACTTATGTGGACAATGATTTATTAGGGGAGTATGCCACTTGGACTGGAATTCATGTCTGTCTTGTTTAATCAGGTTGTAATAATTACACTTAAAAATCATGATCTTTCCATCATCATTAGTGAGAAAGAACAACAAGTAAGCTTTGCTTCCTGCTACAGTATTGTTTATACTCAAAATAAATTATATCTGTGAAAAAAAGCTTAGACTTAGTGACAAAATAAAAATATTGTTTGTGACTACATGTGTAGGTCTGACACATTTTTTGTGACTTGTGTGTATGGAACTGATTGAGTCTGTGTGTTTTTCTCACGTGAGCAGCTAAAAGTCACCCTGCTGAAGCACCTCAGGCCCTATGTGAGGCCTGAGAGCCTCAACATGGGGTCATCACAGCTGAGGGGCATGCAGATTGCTAGAATGTCAACTGAAAGACATTAGAAAGAAGAAAATGTGTACTGATGGTTGTACAGTAGGAGCCAAATACTGTTTTCATGTCTAGCTTGCTTTGCTTATCCAAAGAACAAGAAGAGAGGACAGTTTAAAGTGGACATATAGTTTACGGTATATGCAGAAACAATAGAAAGTATAGTAGATGTTACTTTTTTAGATAGCATTTAAACAACTCCTGATTTTCTTGTGCTGGCTGTTCATTTGGTGCAAAGTTGTGATTATTAAATGTGCCCTGACAGTCTGCAGTATGCAGAGCTATTTGCAATGTGTGCAGATTCAAAACAGAATGAAGCTAGACAAAACCACAAACAGGCCGTTTTGGATCTGCTACAACTGTCTGAGAAACGTGAGAAATAAAAGTCCCATCTGGGTCTTTTGAATCAGTACAGCTGTGACTGGAAGAAAGAGAAAGAATAGTCATCTGGACTGGAACTAACCTCCATTTTAAAGCTTTACATATTAAAGTGAATATTTAATCTGACAATTTCTTTTTTTTTTACCATAACGAAAATGCCCAAATGATTGTTTTTTTTTTCCATACTTTTTTTTTTTAAAGGAAATGTTACAATGGTTTTGTCTTCATCTTAATTCAATCCTGGCCTCACTATCAGAATTATAACCCTAATGTCATATTAGCTCATAAGCTTCACTTTGGTTCTTCAATGCTTACAATCTAAGCTTTGTTACAGTCAGGAGAAACATTTTTTTTCAATGGAAAGTTTATCTACGTGAACTCGATGTTGCTGGCTTTTATTTCTCACAGAAAATATTAGCATAAGTAAGTCTTTTATACCAACAAAGGTAAAAACACAATGAAAATTACTTTATTTTATTTTGTTGGCAAAAGAGAAAAGTGCTGATAGCATCATGAGGTGGCTAAATCTGAGGGTTGACTGTTTGACATATTTGATGGACCAATGAATGTTGAATCAAAACAGTTACTTTCAAGGAAAATGTTAGGACATTCATCGTGAATTGATTTCAAATGACAAAAGAAGGAAGACAACAAGCAAATGACAAGTGTTCCTTTCAAAACAGTGATGGAACAAACGCTTAGGTTTTTAGTTCACTGTGATCTCTTTTCTAAGTCCCAACAAATTTGTTAAAATCTCATCACACAGTTTTGACCGTTGATTGGCAGTCCTGAGTAGTCCTCCATTTTCCATGTGGTTCATCCCGCCACCTTTCCAATATTTCTTGGCATTCCATGAGTTTAGAAATGGAGGAGAAAGGTCTGTCCCCCAGGGCTGTTTGCCTGACTGTCTGACTTCATAGACGCCGGCATCTTCTGATTCGTCAGCACAGAGAGACAATCTGACAGGCTTAATTTACAATGTCAGCTCTTTCAAAACCATTTCCCCCTCACGCTGACAGCAATTCCACATTTATAAATTAGCAGAAACATTAACCTTTAGACGGAATATAAGAGCTTTGGAGGGAGGCAAATTAACTTCCATTTGTTAATGTCAAATTTGGGGATCAAATAGTACCAAAGAGTATGTAGTAAGGTAGATGAGTAGATTACGGGATGTGCTGCATGTCCTGAATTGAAATGTTTTATCAGCTTTTGATGATGAATATATGACATTGTTTTTGAGGTAATGCACAGCATGTTGCACAGCAGGCAAGGCTCGGTAATTGCACTCATGCACTCATCACCAGCAGCACAAAGGTCTTATTGCTTTTACAAAACAGGAGCATATGTAGCATCTTGCTTCATTTTACGAAATGGTGACCTCATAATGCAAATAATCAAAAATGCACAAATAAGGTGTAGATAAAAATACAATTAAAGGAAAGTACAATATAGTGATTGTGATTTTACCTCATGGGAACAAATCCACCTGAGACTGATAAGATGATTCCCAGGTTGTTATTAAAATGCAGCGTTGCTGTCCACTTACATCAGTGTAATTGCTAACTTACGTCCATCAAACCCAGAAAAGTCTTCACACATTGGCATGTAACAGCTTGTCATGAGGAACTGTTGCAGTAATATTTGCAGCCATTACCCTAATTAGAGGAAAGCACACAGATGGTGTTGTTTCACAAACTCACAGACTGAATCAAAATGTCATCACTGCCAAAATTAGTGATGGTCTGAGAAAATAATATATAACATGTCAATATATATATAAAACAACATCATTCTTTCTCACAGACCGGCTTTTATTTTTAAAACTTCTCTGTCCTTTCCAAGTGAAGCAGACATTAAATGGCTTCACTTCCTTGATGAAAAAACAGGGTCTTTAATGGTGAAGCAGTGGTACTTGGGTGCCATATGCTGCTATGCTGCATTTAAACATCGTAAGACAGCTGTGAAGCCTGAGTGTTCCTGGATGTAGGCCAGCTCCCAGAAGAAGTACTACACTGGTTGGAAAACGTTTCCAGTGAGAGCAGGAAGAAGCCACTTTTCATGGAGCAACTTCCAGATGCAGGACGTAGAAGATGAGATGAGTACATCTGTGTGTGTGTGAGAGCATATGTGTGTTTTCTCATGTGTATGCCATTACTATATGGCATTGTCGCCAAGCACAGTCTATGTCAATATCTCTAATGAAGCAAGTAAAAACGTCAGTTTTTCTGCAGGTGGACATTGGAATTGGCTCACTTTTAGGTGATAGCTTGATTTTTTGGTATATTTTTGGTGAAATGTGTTATAAATGCTGTGTATGTTACTGCTATTCTATTTTGTCGGCATTACACTGAATATCAATTGACTTCTAAAAAACTTTTATATCAAAAAGATACATTTTCACCTCACAGACGTAACTGAAAGAGAATATCTTGTATTTCTGTTCAGCCACACGGAAGGCAGATCTGCTGCTGCACTGTTTCTAACTGACTTTATTACTTACCCCCATAGAAACAGTCTGTCAATCAAATCAGGCTCCTTCACAGAGTAGCCCAAGGGTAGAGTGCAAGCGCACCTTCACAACAATGTTACATTGTTCGCTACATATAGCATATCTACCACAGAGAGGCAGAGGATTGAATACGAAGACCATAAGGTAAGATGAGCCCTTTTGTTCAGAAGAATGTTCAGGATTTTGTATTCCTGCACTGAGCTTTTATCTGACGCTTGAACACGGTTATGATGAGGTGAAAAGTTTCCAATAACTGTATTTTGCCTTCAGCAGGGATTAAAATGAATCTATGCCCAATGAAGAATTCTTGAATTACAACTTTATATTCTGCCAAAGGGGTGTTTTACTCATCTTCGTCACTCCAGAATCTCTTGGCATAACTCCTGTTTTACTGTCACTTTAAATCTTCAGCATATAGTTGAGATTTTCAACAAAGCATTTGTAGGGTTTGTGTGGGTGTTTTGAGTTTTGCCAGAAATCTTGAATTGGTTGGTGATTTGTTTAATTGTACTTGAAAGGGAATTTGTTCCTGTTTTCTATACAATACAATCAAGGAAGGAGACAATGAAAAAACCTTCAATCAGGTGGAATTAAGGCAATACTTCAAATCTTTTGAAGTGGGGTTTTATGGAAAGGTTTTTAAAAATGAAAATCTTGTTGTCTGAACCACCTCAGTTTGAAGAAATATAGTAAGTCTGCCTGGATTGATGAGCTAACGACTTCAAGCAGTGCCAATACCAAAGTGATTTCAAATTCAAATCCAACACATTTCACAGTGGTTCATACAAAATACCATTTTAAAAACATGGTGATGTAATTGGTTTCACTTTAGATTGTTAATTTGGCAAAATTTATATATAAAAATATATTTTAAAAAATGTATATATAAATATATAAACTAAATATATAAGCTTTTGAGATAAACTTTAGCATCTAAATTTAGATGCAGATAAATTTGTTTGTACTTTTTCATTAAAGAAAAAAACCCTGCAAAGGTCAAAAACAATCCTCAAAACAAAGCAAACAAAAAAATAATGAAATAGGCACTAAGAGAAAGTGTAACCCATGGTGGTATTCTAACGGAATTGCACATTTTTAAAAGCAATCACTGCAATCAAGTCCATTTTGAAACTTTTTCTGCACCTATCGACAGGTATTTTGGCCCACTCCTTGTGATAAAACTGTTCCAGCTGTCTCAGGTTTGAAGAGGGCCTTAGCCATTCTACAGTGCTTTTAGCTGTGTTTTGGATTATTGTTTTGTTGGAATATCCATGACCTGCGACTGAAACAAAGTTTTCGGGCACAAAACAACACATTTTGCTCTATCCATTTTCCCAGAAACTGTGTTGTTTGTTGTAAGCAATTTTGCAAACTCCAGTCTTGTTTTTTCATGATTTGCTGTCCTGTTACTTGTATTTACAACAGGTAACATGCTAATTGCTCACAACTTTTCTATAGAAGCCCACTTCAGAAAACAAACAATAAAAAGTAGCCCACTTCAAAAGATCTGAACTATTTCATTAAGTTTTAATTTTAATGAGGCACCAGGCAAATGGTCAGAGAAACAGACAGAGAAAAAAACGTGTTAAAGAAAGAGAATGAGATATTTTCATTGGGACAGAGGATGGCATCAGATTCACTCCTTGGAGGTTTAATAAAATGTGCTCAGTTAGCCCCTACTCATTACTACACTATGAGTATTGACTTTGGCCTCAAGTACTGACCAGATAAAATGGTGCAACGGCTTGTCCTAAGTGATTGCTCCAAATTACACATTTGTCTACATGAAACCTAATACAACATGTCTGCTGAGCACTTTAGCCCTCAAAGGGCACTCCCACACATTTATAAATGCTCACAATTTAGAACAAAACACGGGACTGCTTCATGTACACCTTATTACAATGAAACAGACCAACTGTATGAATACACAGAGAGGGCTTGAAGAGAAAGGGGTTTATTACTGCAAGAGCACTTGAACATCCCTGTTACAGATGCACGCACGCACGCACGCACACACACACACGCACGCACGCACGCACACACACACACACACACACACCTCCTCAGTCTTTCTGTTTTCTCCCAGTCACACTCAGTCACCCAGTGTTGGTATAGACTCTGGTCCTGACAGCTGAGTTTTAATTGGCCAGGGTGGTGCAGCACGGGCCGCTGTCATGCGGCTGGCAGTTTGAGGGGTTGTGGGACAGGCCCCACCAAGGGGGCTGTCAAACGGCCCACGATCTCCACGGGAACCCCCACAGTGGGTGTCCCGCCTCATTTAGGAGCGCACAGACAAAGCGCCAATTAAGAAGGGCTTTAAACAATCAAACAGAGTTCCTCAGGGCCCACAGACACTCCACAGGGCACTGAAATAGACAGACAGAGACACGCACAGTTTTTCATGGATGAAAGTACACATGCACACAGACAAAAAAAATACGATAAAAATAGCCTGACTCAGGACTTGATATGAAGACATAATTAATGCTTGTTCACAGGGAAGCATAGATAAACTTTTTCCTTCGAATCTAACTAGAAATTAAAAGCAACTGATACCCACTCTATATTAATAATATGAAGAAAGTGTGAATATTTATTTAAGGAATTTGAAACAAAATAAAAAAACAACAAATACAACAAGTACAAGAAATTACTCATTGCAAAATTGAACAAAGAAGCTGCCTTACTATAATCTCAAGAGGAGAAGCTCCTGATTCAGCCTGTGTTTTTATGCCTCCGGTCCCATGAAAGGAAACACCAGCGACTGATACTAATGAACCTTGCATTTTTTTTAAGCGCAAAAACAGTGTCTTTAATGTATATCTCTGTCACTCCCCTCCTTTTGCCCCATCTTCCACTATGAGCTTCCATATGCCACTTCCATATGGCCCTGCACCCTCTCCTGACAAACCAGTGGCTAAGGCCCATCTATCATTCTAGGGAGTGCACTCACTTGTTATCAGCTCAGGCTGGTGCTGGGGACTAAGGCGAGGCAGATGAGAATGTGGGGCGGGAGAAACAGAATTCAGGCACAGACCTTTTTTATTTTTTTGGTAACCATTTTGTCGCCTGAATATGTGTACATATATATGTGTGTGTGTGGTGTGTGTGTGTGTATGTATGATTTTTTTTCAGTGTTTTTCCCTACTTTTGCACGCTGTTTATTTGAATAATAGATATTATCATTAGGAGAATGAGGATAGAGATGTCGCCCTAAAACCGCTGCTCTCTTACGCTGCTGTGTTGACGGAGAATAGGACTATGATCCAAATCGTCCTGGAGGGGGAGATACAGGCATGCTGTCGAGCAGGAGCTGGAAATACTACATCACGCAGCGCTGAAGAAGTGAACAGGGGCATGATCCTCACCTAAGTAAGATGAAAAAATAACATTGATAATAATGTCACTAATAACAGACCTATTGCTGTAATTTTTAAACAGTGCACTCCTTTAGATTTACTGGTAGGTAAATAGACTTTAACATGCAGGAATAATGCAACAGAACCAAGGGAATCAAGACAGAATATATCATTTTCCTTTTACAGCAGAAAAAATAAACACTGTCCATAAGACCAGATGCTGGCAGAATTCATGATGTTTATCAAATCTGGTATAAACACGGACCCCAGACAGTTTACATTTCTATTAGAGAGTATGTTATGCGCTCTCTCTCAGTATTAATAGGAAAATATATTTTCAAGTGTGAGGGGCTGAAACAATAGACGGCACTTGTATTATGTTTCATTTATAAAAATATTACTGTAAAGCTCATAACACCATCTACCAGAATGGGACAGTTTAACCAGGCCCACCATCAACATTATTCTATATCTTTTACATGCCTTAACAGTATTTTCTTACCAAGTCCTGCAGGGTTATTAGTCTGCTGGATCAGAGTCAAATCAATTCAGAAAGTAGAAAAACACACGTGAAAAAGGATACCCTTAGGTGGCCGCAAGTATAATGACATTTATAGAAATCGTCAAAGATTCAGCGGCACAAAAGCTCTGTAAAAGGTGTGAGGAATGCATCCACCCTGAAATAAAAGGTGAGGAAGATGATGCAGCCTGAGATAAGAAGAATGACGAGGATAAAGTGGACGGGAGCCATTTGTGGCCATTTTGTGGTATCGGTGGTGCCAGATATATCTTGTAGGCCCACGTTCCTTCCTCGAGCTTGTATGTCAGAGTGGTCACACTAGTAGTCGACCGAGTAGCAGAGGACGAGTAATTTTAAACCCCATTAACAATCATCATATTTATTTCTGAAGCTGGGACAGGCTTGTTGGCCACACTTACACACGATGAGACCAGAGGACAGACGATCCTTGTCTGAGGTTTTCTGGGGAGGAAGAAAAGCCTTGCTTCCTTTTAGACGCTGTAGTCACATGAATTATTAAGAAGGTGTAAGAAAAAAAAGAGGCAACTTAAACGTAATATGTAGCCTTGTTATTGGCTCCTACCTTTTGTAACCTTTTAGCTTTAATTAACACTGTGTGGTTAAGGGGGTGTGGGGTGTGTGAATGCAGATCTGTGACAACAGCAGGGTTGTCAATAAGCAGACATCTGGGAATATTTTCTTTCTATCCTTTGTGTTTCTTTTAACATCTTTTTTTATTAGTAAGATCAGCAAAATTGCCTATCAGCACGCGTCTTTCTGACAGATGGTTCCAATCCAAAATATGCTTTGAATAGCTCTGCAGCTCTTCGCATCAGGCCAATCAACAACCCACAGTGCAGCTGCATGCTCATCCTCTCCTGCCATTAAAGTCAGAAACTCTCCGCTGATCAAACACTGTGTCTGATTCTGCCCATGTGTCTCCAACAACAAGTGCTGCTAATATGGCCACCTCTCTTCACGCTTTCTGGGTGGGACGCTCCACCATTGCCCCACATTGATGACTTCAAACACCCCAAGCGTGCTGCACACAACTGAATGACAGGCGAGGAGGCTACACGATAAAAAATAAAAAAAAGCACAGGCATTTTATCATCAAAGAGGGCAAATCATTGTTGTGGTCAGTATTGTCATGTTGGATGACGTGGCCGAGATTGTGTTGGTGGTTTTGATGTATAGTGGTGCTTTATTCTTAAAGAGATGAAGCAAGTGTTTAACCACAATACTGAGACTATCGATCAAAGTCAAGTGTCAAAACAGACAGTTGGGTGATTTGGTGTCAGTTTTTTTTATTGTTTTGTTTGTTTTTTGTTTTTTTTTAGAAAAAGAAGAAACGAGAACAAGGCTCATTTTTCATTGCTCTCAAATAATCAGACCAGGTGTGGAGCTATGCATGAGCCTGATGGGGCCTAGACCCACTCACTTTTTACCATGACCCATCCAATCAAATATGCCACATTTTCCTAAATAAACAATCAAGCTTCTAGAATACCAACAACATTAGCTTACTATGTAATTCAAATACTCCTTGGCCAAGTTTGAGTGTGAAACCTCATGTCTTCTGTGAACTATGACTGTATATTACAGATTTACTAAACATATGTGGAATTATGGTTTAGTGGTTAGCACTGACGCCCCAGAGCAAGAAAGTCCTGGGTTTGATCCCTGGTTCTTCACACAGCCTTTCTGTGTGTAGACTGCATGTATCTTGCATGCTTTTGTGGGTTTTGTTTGGGTACTCCAGTTTCCCCCCATGGACAAAACAACTGTGTGTTAGGCTGCCTTCAGGCAAAAGAGATGGGGTTTGCTGTTTAAATATAATAAAACTTGGATGTTTTATGGGGTCACTTTGTCTAAAACCATTTAAGTTGTTTCTAGTTGCATTGTAAATGCAGTTTGTTGTTTAAAAGGTCCAACTATAGATTGATGACTAACATCTCTATAGACTGGAGGCTAACAAAGTTGGGGTTTGTTTGGACCACATTGTGGGTTGTGAAACAACAATTGAGGGGCATTGAGACACTCTCCAAAGAAATCAAATAAAATTTAAATAGTAAATATTAAAAGGAAAGATTTTAGCCAACCACTTTTTTTTCACCATAATTGTCATATGGTAGAAAAATGGTAGTCTTAAATTGATAGAAAATATGTTATGCTGTTTGTGCAGTAGATTGGGTTAGATGGTTCTGTTGCTGTTATTTTGTGGGCCAGAAGATTTGGAAACAAATGCTATAAACAAAGGGGTTAAATACAGGTAGCTTTCCAAAGGTTGTGCAAATTACAAGTTATATTTGTGTTCACTTTGGTGGCTTTAAACTAATTTTGGACCATGCACACAAAAGAACATCTATATGAATATTTCCACTCTAATAACAGTAAATGTTTAGCTAATGAGCAGTTAAAAAAACAAACAAAAAACATATGTTTACTTGAATCTTCATCCCAGCTATATATTACAACACAAAAAGCACTGTAATTTATTTAGACTTATTGAGACTGCCTTTGGTCTCCAGACTGTCATTCAAAGATTTTGTCTTGTAAGCAATTATTCTTTCCCTCTCGTGTACTTTTTTTTGTGTGTGTGTGCCACTGGCGATCATCACGTGAAAACAGCCTTGTCTCCCTTTTGCCCCATTCCCTCAAAAGATGTGTCATCTTTTTACATGATGGATCTGGACCTGCAGGAATGCCCTCCCTGTCCAGAGATTTGTTCTGCAGACAAAGTCTGAGGAGAGTCAAGACAGGGGAAAAGATGGGAAGTTCCCTGGGCACAATCACGTAAGGAAATTATGTAAGCTATGGAGGCATGTTTGCATGAATGGAAGCAAGACTCAAGAGTGAGAATAAGGACTGGATACCCCCCCCACCCCCACCCCCAACTCTTGTAGCAAAGGCATTTCCATAGCAGGTGGTCTGTCTCAGCAGCCATCTGGAGGCTTCGATGGCAAGATAAGCTGTGCTATTTACAAACCCCAAAACTTTGTTTAGATAAACCCTCTAAAAGCCATGAGTTGGCCAAGAAAACTCTCGGCCAAGTTTTTTAACAATCGAAACCTGGGGGGAAAAAAAAGAGTCACGCTGAATTTCCCTCCATGCCACAACAATTTAGAAACGACTAAATAAATATCGAATTCAGGCACGTGCGGGGGGGCTTGAGCCCCTGCCCCTTTTGCTCCTTGCCTCCAAGTGCCCTTTTGGTCTTTTCTTTTTTTTTATTAATTATTTCTTTTTTTATTTTTATTTTCCAAGCCCTCCTCTGACACATAATGACATGTACTAAAATTATTATTTTTATTTTTTGTATTTT
>JAVKLF010000002.1:6669517-6680866 GCA_034783495.1 Millerichthys robustus
GTGTGTGTGTGTGTGTGTGTGTGTGTGTGTGTGTGTGTGTGTGTGTGTGTGTGTGTGTGTGTGTGTGTGCGCGCATGCGTGCAGCGCACACGTGTGTGTTTGTTTGTCTGCCTGTAAGTAAAATGTTTTGTGTGCCACAGGACAGATTTTAATGAAACTCTCAGGAAGGAATCATTGGGTGTACATTTGTACATCCACAACTGATTACCTTTTAGAGTCCACTTGATTCAAGTTGGCTGCTACAACCCAATGGCATTGGAAACCACAAAAATCACAGTAATTTTATAATTTGTGCAAGATATGGTGTTGGACTCAACCCTATCTGTTAGCAAAATATCTCATGAACCAGAGATTTTAATGAATCTTACAATAAGTCATCATTGTATGTGCATCTTCACCTGATTACCTGATGTAGCCTCCCAATTAAAGATGGCCACCACAGCTTGTCAACCTTACCTAAACTCTTTTTCTCCGTACTGATGCAATTCAGAAATAACTGCATCAGGTAATACAGTATTTGCAGTAATATTCCTAAAGAACGACACTTCAGATAATCTGAGCTATTCCTTTAAGGAGATTTACATAAAAATAACAAAAAACAGTATATTATAAGATTAGCATACTTGCTGCAACACCAGAATGCCTTTATAAGAGATGATGAAAAATCAATAGTTGTCATATGCAGGATAAAATATTAACTAGTTTGGAAACTGACCTGAAGAGATTTATTTTCTTTGAGCAGCAAGGACTTCATGTGGTTATTGGTAATAAACACCTACAGTGGTCCAACTACTATAGCTGGGGAAATATCATATGTACCAAAGAAAGGGAAGACAAGCAGTTAACATCATAATTAGATCAACCTGCTCTCTTGTATGTTATGTCCGTGCATTAGAGACAAAAAAAGGTGCTTGAGTGTTCAGAAACAGAAACCCTGGGAATTTTTCTTTCTGCATTTGTAAGTTTTAACTAACCCCAGACTTCAAAACATTTATCAGAATTATATCATGGCTTTGTGCAAAACATCTGTTAGTGTCATCTTACCAGTTCTCTCATGAATGCTGTTACTTTGATTACTTCAAGCTACTTAAACTGTGAATGAAAAAAAAATCTGTTTCTGTCTTTGTTTTGATTGACCTGTATGAAAAATCTGAAGAAAGTAGCAGATGATGTCATTAAGCAGATTCTCCATTCATTTTTCTCTTTTTCACTGTAGTTATCCATCCAGCCAAGTCCTCCTCCTCTTTGTCTACCTTTTGTGAATGAATTCCCGATGGAGGGATCGACATGGATTTCACAAACAATTTATCCCAAATTACAGCAAAATTGGCTGCAGATCTTAGAGAGAAGAGAGGGGGGGTGTTGGAAAAAAGAATATGGCTAGGTTGGAGATGATCCTCAGTGTATTTATTCACCAACGCTCTCATGCTAGTGCCACAGGGTTCTCCCCTTTCAGAATAACAGCACGGCACCCCCCCACCACCACCACCACCTCAAAAAATCCTTCACGACAACCCCCTCCTTTCATTCGCTGTTTCAAATGTATTAATGGGGCGGAACTTCCCTGAATGATCTTGGCCCTCTCCCTAATGAAAACGCTCTGCGCCTGGATCCCAGAGCAGTAATCAAGCTCTGGCCTCCAGAGCACTGGGGCATGCAATGTGCAGAGCTGAAGGAGCCCCAGTGTGACCTCCACATCGTGTCCTTCAGTCCCCCTGTGTTGCCCTGTGCCCTCTCGGGCCTGGGCCTCTTCATCTCCAAGGCCCCTTAATGCCAGAGGCCACAAACCTGAACCTCAGCAGAGTCATCTGATAGATTTCAACCTTCTGTTCACAGTACACCAATGACGTGTAACATTTTGCACTGTTATAGTTATAAAAGGAAATCAAGCTTAAAGAATTTAAAAATATTTTAAGCACCTTTTGATTCAATCCTGTCTGACACTTCTGGACAAAATTTACTAGAATTGACTCTTAGAAAGTATCTCCCTGGGGGAAAAGTTAGATGTTTCAAAATCTTACATCATTTACTGTGCAAGCCGTGTACATCTCCTTTGGGTGCCTTGAATGCATCATCAAATCAAACCCTTCAGCCACTGAACACAGACGCAAACCACAGATTATACACAGTGAAATAAAACCCTTTCCTCTCCCTATGAGGATGCATTTTTAAAAGCTGATGGGGGACAAAACAGCAGCAGAAACCATGTATTGAGCTTTCCCTCTGTTTAGCCTGTCAGTAGCCAGCAAGCTTTTGTTTGGTCTGTACTGACAGGTCTCCTTTTGTCTCTGCTCTCCATCCCTCTAGGCCCTGGCCTCCTTCAACCTTAAGGTAAGCCCAGCCAGATGTGGCAACATGGGGCTCTTTACAGCTGCACACAAAGACAAGGAAGTCACTGGGATGTGGATCATCTGTTTCAGCTTGTCTGTCTACTCTGACATACCCGCTGAGCACTGTTTTCATTCCTCTCGGGTAATTTCTTTTACAGTTTGCAAACTGTCAGCAAACCTAAAGCGCTGATCCCTACCTGGTAATACTGTTGCCCATCACCCCAAATGACAAACAGACACCCTTTAAGACAGGACCCTAAGGTGTTAACCCCAAAGAGCTACGACAAGCACACATTTTGTTAGCTCACATTTTCCACTTGGCGAGTATCTGCCTTCTGGGATAACTTACAGCAATCAAACCATTCACACCATTTCTTATTGTGATTCTTAGCCATGCAATGATGTAACAGAAAAGAGATGAAGTTCAAAGTCAAAAAGTGTAAGACAAAATCGAGAGAAACATTTTTCAAATCACAAAAATTGTAGCTTTTAGACTCATTTCGGCAAGATGCCCTTATTTGAGAATAGAAAATTAGCCACCCTTGACATGTGTTATAGGGGTATGTGACGACTACACTATGGTCTGGATTTGTTTTTGTGGGGTATTTTCATTGTCTCTACCGTGACCTTGAGGAAACAAGGACTGTCGGGCAATTGGCTGGTGTCTGTAGTGGTTAAATTAGGCATTTTACCACTTTGCAAAGAACTTCTAACTGCTGAAGAAATTACACTGAAAACATAATGAAGGAAAATGCGTCAGATACGAAGACAACGCTCTTTTTAGTGTCAGCAATCAGCTCGACATGAAATGCTCCACTTAGTCCCTTTTCAAAAAACAAAGCTTTCTGGCACAGACTTACAGGTAGTGATTGTCTAAGAATGTAGGTAATAATTTCCATTTCTCTCAACACCTCCAGCTCTCTCTCACCCATCCAATCTCTCTTCTCCTGAGGCCCTCCTTTTTGTCTGAGGCTGTAATGTTCTGCTGGTCAGCCTAAAGTTGTGAAGCAAACTTGGCAAAAAAAAAAATGGCAGCAGGAGATGAATCTCTTTAAGTCTCTTGAACAACATAAAACAGTCTGGGCTTCCATTATTCAAGGGCTTGTGCTGCTTGTTTACAGTGCATTGGGCCTGCTGCACCTGCACTCCGGATGGCCTGACAGCTTGATGGGCCCTTTAATGGTGATTCACTGGCCAGACCCATGTGGATAAAAATGGAATTCTGGGAGAGCAATCTAATAAGAAAATAAAGCACTGAATGGTTGCCATGGCTGTTGGATGAGCCCTGTTCACCAGACCATGCTGGCCAGGAATCAAATCTTTGATCTCGGGGCTTTATTACATGCTACCACCTCAGCCAGGGATCCCTTCAAATAGAGTGTTGCAGGGTCAAATGAGTGGTACTTAAGTTTTACCTCTTAAAACATAGGTTTTAACATTGATGTTCTGTAAACAAGATTTTTAGAGTTCAAAATAATTCCATTTACAATGATGTGTACACACAAAAAACTGCAGTAATCTTTCCAGAGGTAGCGTTTTAGCAGCATGTACCCATCAAAAGAGCTGCACAGCCCCAAACACACCAACACACAGCTACTAAAGCTTGCACAAACACTCTCGTATATTTCCAGGGCTCTAACATGCAGTCTGCATTGATTTCCCCTTGTCATATATCATTAATGAGGGTATTAAATCCATGTTTAGGAAGCAGAAGACTGGCTTCAAGCAGATTTTTTTGCTCGCACAAAAGACTTTTGCTGAAATTTCCCCAAAGGAAAGGCCACTCTCTGCCTGTCTTTTGCAGAGGAGTACGTTAATGGAGTGATGTCATGGTGGCTCAAATGACTGCTACTGTCCTGGGAGAGAGAGACAATTTAAGTCGCATAAAGCTACTCTTAAATCGGTAAATTATGGCAAGAAGAATGTTGTAAAATAATAGCCTCATATTGCATGCCACTTTCAGGGAAAGAAAATTTATTTTAAGGGGTTATTTTTTAAAAAATCCCATTTTTCAAAACTGTTAGTTGCACATCACAAAAGTATGCTTAGAAACTACCTTGTCGCATTGTAAACCAGCTGTATTGATCAGACTAATATCTCCCCGCTCGTGCACCTCACCCCTGGGTTATCATCGCATCATTACCATCCGGAGTTTGCAGAAACGCTACCGTATGATATGGCAAATGGACTTACTATTGATTTTGTCAGAGAAAGAGAGAATGGCAGATGGGAAGGAAGTCAAAAGAGAACATCTGGAAGGGGACAAGGAGATTGGGTGTATGGAGGGCCTCAGATGATAGTTGATACAGGAGGATTGTGCTACAGATAATCCTTGAAGACTAAGGCTCTGTCAGAAAAGTAGAAGAATTTTGTGAAGGATAAAGATGTGAAAATAAGTGGCATGTGTACAAGTTCCCAGTGACTAAATACCCATTTTTATTATGCAAAGAAAGGCTAACATCGCATCTTTGCTTTAAATAATCTTATTATGTGATGGAGTTTTTGCTTTGTAGTTTAACTGAAGTTTTTATTTGATGAGCAGCATGAGGGTTGAGAAAAAATGGGGCAATCCTTCCTTTTGGGTAAAGGATATCCTGAGGCATGGTTATATAGACCTTAAGTGCTGACAAAGAAGATATTGTATTTTTCCAGTAATCCTTTTAAACACCACGGGGCAGAATCACACACTTCATTTCACAGTAATGCTGCAGAAGTTTGCCAATGGACAATTTTTATCAGTCATTTATTAAACCCCTGAAAGACGTACATTTTTGTGCATAAAAGTGGGCTTTTGTGAAGAAATAAAAAAAACATTTTAGAAAGTAAAATTATGGCAGTGATTCCTTCAGAATTAGGTCATCCACATAGAAAAAAAATGTCTGTGCTTTTTTTTTCCTCTTTCCTTCCCACTGGCTTGGTTTGTTTTGTTCTGCTTGATTAATCAAGAATGCTGGAAACTGTATGTATTGTTTCCGCACCATGAGCAGTGTCTAAAATATTTGCTGTGCATTAAATACTTTAGCAGACAATCAAAATCCTTTCAGCACTCCCCATTACTGTGAATAGGCTTAAGGGAAAATAATGTGCTGGGCATGCTGGTTAAGGAAAACATGTCAACAATCCCTCGTCAGTGTGAGTTTCTCGCTGTCAGGTGGAGCTTACTAGGGGCTACGATTAGTGCGGATTTGTGTGATGCACCGTAACCTTGACACTGAACTGTGAAACAGCTTCACGGAACCTTCCAAAGCACCTGTCAGTCAACTCACACCTACAAGGATAAATATCCATCTGCAGGGGCGGCGTTTTAAAAGACATGTAACAATGAGTGCAGTGTAGCTGTTTCAGACACAGCAGCCATATGTTTTGAAATATATTACCGGCTGCACGGTCTGCTCTTGTATCACAGCTGACATTGTGAGGTGCAAGCATCAACCTTCCTGACAAATTGACCTCCACGTTTACCTGCAGAGAGAAGGCATTGTGGTTGATTTGAACATCTATCAAGAAGAAGAAAACCAAACACGTTGCCCTCAAGAGTTTGCTTCCCAAACATGGACCTTGAGAAAGTAGCAGCAGCTGCAACGGATGTTGACACGAGACAAAATCATGTGACTATTTTTGACCAGACAGTATCGTTGGCACAGGAGGATCCTTTCTGTCTGTTCAGTCTGTTCTGTTTGGCCACTCTGAGAGCACCATTAACAGCAGAGGTGATGTGAAATGTGAACCGGGGAGGAAACACATTTTTCAATACATAAATTTTTAGGAAGCATCTTTCACAAATGTCTCTGCTATTGTCTGACCTGTGGGAAGCTGCTGAATGAGTTTTACTGTGTATTCAAGGGAGGATGGCAGGGATAGGACAGAATGGAAAGCATCTGCTTACTTAAAACAAACTTTAATAAACTTTCTGCCTCTTATATGCACGTTGAACTTTGCTTTTTACAATTTTTTGGTGTTGAAACCTTCACTGCACCATTTCACAAAAATAAAAAGATATAAATGAAACTTATTACAGTAGTCACAAGGAAACAAAACCGGCATCAACATAACTATTGAATTTATTGCAGGTTTGGACTTCGTCTGCCAACAATCGAATACTTTTTATGCAACAACCTCGTGGTTGTGAACTACAGGAAGTCTGTCTGCTTTACCAGGGGAAGCTGGGTGAAATGCAGGGACACCTCTATTGAGAGGAAAGATGGGCAGAGGCGTGGCGGAGCACTCAGGGCAGCTCACATGAGACCAGAAAGGATTTCACACCCCTCGTGGCCAATTGTTTAGGCAAAATCCAGAATTTGTCTCATGTTAGAATCAGCTCTACCTTATTGGCACAGTGTAAGCAGAGAAGAGCAATCATCCCACACTACACAAGTAAGGTTAAAATTGTTAATCATTGTTGCCTCCACTGGGAAAACCTAGACTTTAGTAAAAAAAAAGACTGCATACCATTTGCTTTAACACTCACAAGATGAATGAAGGCCTCACCTCCCACCATTCCTCCTGAATTAAAGCCTTGGCAGTGCAATGAAGCTGTCAGTCACCAACATGTCTGGGCTAATCGCCTCCTAATCATCAGCATTTATAGACGTCCCTCATCTGACAGGTGAGGATGACTGAAACCTCCCAGCAGCGGTGCCTAAACATGCACCTCAATCGAAACTTCTGAAAACCAAAACAGGATGAAATGGCAACAGTCTCATGACATATTCTGGGAAGAACTCCCCTTTGGACATATTAAAGATTTTTTTTTTTGCCTTGACAGAGTTTACCTTGTAGACTTTAACAAAGACTGGCATTCTCCTTGACATCTCTTCAGTTGGTGGTTCTTGCCATAAGTACTCTAAAGTGGGCAAGATGATTGGCATGGTGAGGTACACATTTGCCTTCTGGTGTGACATAAGGGCATGCGACATCATAAATATGCATGTTTCTTTGTGTGGTACACAGGCATTTATGACAGTGAAGTGGTGATATTTGCACATTCAGAGGTCATTTTCCTGACAGCCACTGTGACAGCAGGGCAGAACAAAGCAAAAGACAACTACGTGGGAAACACTGTCGCCATCCGAACATCGAAGTTTAATGTGTAATGTTTAATATTTAACTTGATAAATGTGATTCATTTTAAAATAAAGTGCATTTTATAGATTAAAGCAGTATCTCACTTGGCTGCGAATATTTGTAACTAATTTGTGAAAAGCATTTGCAAGAGGCTTTCCAGATTGTCTGCTATGTTCATGGGGGTTCTCAATTTCCTTACTTCAGTCATTGGTTGCACAAACTTTCGCTCAAAATAGTCACAGGGTTGTTACAAATCAGTCCAGAACCTATCTCAAAGCTTTCTCAATTTTATCGTAGACATCTCCAAGCCATCTCAAAAGCCCAAGAACTGTATTTTGACACCTGCATGGGAGATCTCCTTTAACAGAGAACATGTCCAGGTTAAGAAAACCACACAAATGATAAATAATTTCTAAAACTGATCGAAATCTGCCTATCTTCATTTCAAAAGTGTACTTCAGTAGATGAAATCATAATCCTGGGCTGTTAGCAGGCTGAGGTGAGTATTGTCTGGGCTATGAAATAATGTACACTGCATAGAATACAGGTCACTGGTCAGTTGGTTGCCAACACTCAGAAGTTAGTGAGACTGCAACTAAAAAAATTCTCACTCCCTACTTGTCACATAGACGCTTGGTCAGGGTCCTGCTGAGCCATGTTTTGACGTTTTTTGGGTATGCCCCTTTCGTATGTTATTGATGCTGTTGGATTTGGTATTTGGGTTAGGGTCCATGCTTAACTGTAGCAATACTGGTTAGGTTAAGATAAATTCTAAATTTTAAAAATATGACAGAGCTCTCCTCCTCATTCTCATGTTGTCAATAGCTGACGGAAGGGGCGTAACCGATGCGTCAAAACCTCACGCAGTAGGACCCTGACCTAGCGTCAATATATGACGAGTAGGGAGTGAAAATTCATTGGAAAATTGCATATTAACTCGCATTAAGTTAAGTCAAGTTTGAGTTGCCAACTAGTCTCCAAAAACTGCTGTTTCAGATTAAAAATATCAGACCAATCCCCGAATGAAGGTACTGATCAGCCCAAATGATCAATGATTTCTGTGTGCCCGTTCTTCAGCCTCAAACAGATTATTTGATGTGCCGAGCTATGTCCAAGTGAACGCAGGTGCTCTAATTTGTTCCGCATGTTCCAGCACAAATTCAGGCATCCAGGAAACCATGTTTCCCTCCCAAATGACCATTACCCCAAGGAATCTATTGTCAACACCAAGGAGAGTTATACTCAAATCTAAAGTACTGAGTCAGAGGCATGTCTGAGGGAGTAAAATACAGCAAGATGGAGGTATGTTTGGCTGTGATAGATTGAACTCTATATCATTTAAGAAGTATTTTTTCTACTATAATCTATTTTTGTAGTAAACACAGCAATCAGAAGGACAAGAAAAAAGCATAAAGCGTTGGACAAACAACTAATAACACAAGTCAGTAAGTTGAGAAACCGATAAAGCCCAAGAAAACCAACCCCTGCTGGGTTGAACCTCACAACAGCTCAATGTTTTCTTTCCTGGATACAAGTCTGAACAATCTCTTCTCTCTAAGTCAAAGTGTGACATGGCACAAGTCCAAACATGGGCCTACAGTAAATAGAGAGTGCTTCAGAGTGCTTGGAACCTTGCTGCGGAGGGATAGTGTTTGGATAGGCCCCTGCTCTCTCATCTACATGGACTGCAAAGATGAATTAAGGGGCTCACATGCTGGATGTCAGATTTATGTGTCTCTCATTGCTGCTTTGCTCCATAGCCCTGTGCTCCCAATCATACCACAGGTCTTACAACTTCTCGTTACAATTTTTATCATGCAAATTACTAAAAATAAATGTAATTTTGTTATTATATGCAAAACCAAACATAACTGAGTTATTTACAACTTCTCTCTGTACAAATATTTGAGTGATATTTTTTGTCATTTTTTTTCAGTGTTTGCAGAGCAGGGAGGAAAGTAAGTGGTTCCCTGAGGCCTCTTCTCAGAGATTGTCCATTGTTTGCGTATTGTGAGCAAACAGGATTACCTTTGCATGTGTGAGTGTATGCACACATTTGAGGATGGGCACAACTGCAAATTGAGAATGATTGTTTTGGAATAAACACAAGTAGTGACACTGCCTATGAGAGAGTGAAGTAATGCTTATGCGTAGCATGTGTATTTAAGGTAAAATTGGCCAGGATAGAGGTGGATGCTGGAAAACAATTTTTCCCATTCCTCTTGCTGCCTGGAGCTGGGGCTGATCTGTCCCTGGCAAGGGCCCCAGGCACTGAGAGTAGATATCCACTCCCTAACATTTTCAGCCCGGAGAATAAATACAAGTCTATCACCGCTCAGCTGAAAGACTCATTAGTGCTGGTTGGATGCAGGAAAGATGGAGTCGGAGGATGGTGTAAGTTTGCTTGTATGTGAATGTGTGTTTATGCAGGATGGGAGTTTATGATCAAAAGCAAACGGGGAGGCAGGAAATGATGCAATGTTCTAAAACGACAAACTGTTGCTGGTTCTTATTTTTACTGCACTCATCACTAAAAAGGGACTAATTGGGACTTGTGCTACAAATAGCCCTCCATGCCCCTGACCACATGTCCATTGTTTGAGTTACGCCTGGAGAATAGTCCCTTATGGGGTCATGATCCCAGGAGAATTATATTTTCCTCATGTCGAGGTCTACAGAGGAAAGGAAATATTAAACAGCTCCTCTGATGTTTCTGCTGAATGATGTATTTTCTGACTGAAATCCTGCAGATCCAGGAAGCATCATGAGAGCAGACTGTGCTTCAGCTATCTTTAAAGTCTTATGTTTAAACAAAATGACATGCAGAAATATAAACTGTGATCAAAGGAAAGGTGGCAAAAAGAGAGATTCAAACAAAGACAGAGACACACACTCTCCAACAGGAAGAGGCTACGACCAGACATCACACTGTCAGTGTCAGTCTATAAGCGGAATCTCCATAAACTGTTACATGCAGACATTCCCAGCAAGAGGCCAGGGGCCACCATTCTGCAGAGCATTCCATTATAGTGGGCCCAGGGGACTCTCGGTCCAGGGAAAGTACTCTCCCAGCCACAGCTCTGTCTTTTGCAACAAGAATCACAACTGGTCCAATGAAGAAGACAGAGCACTTACAGCACTGTCGACCCGGAGTCATCATTACCATCCTTCACTTACAAAGATTTATCACCTTGTGATAAATGTGTGTGTGACCAAATACAATAAAGACACTTCCAAAGATAACAGTTTGTTTTATCATGGTATTGGCCAACCTTGTTTATCTTGTTGCAACACAGCAGAAATTCAGTTTTTAAATAGAATTTGCAACAAAGACAATTTCTGTAACACTATTTTCCATTTGATAAGAATTTGAAGTGGTGAAGAAACATAAATACTTTCTATTAACAATTTTTCATAAAGAGGTTTGATGAAAACATTGATTTTTTTTTATTTTAAGTGAAAATATTCATCTTTAAATATTACTGAACTTAAATATACTATGAGCTGCTCGGATAGACTTAAAGAAAAGTAAACCCGCAAAGTGCATGATGAACCTTATTTATGAGCAGTTTTTAGTACTTTTATGATAGCGTCAATCGAAAGCAAACCTGTAGCATGAACAGGAGCACAGGCACACAGCAACCAACCCCACAGCAAAATCTGGAAAAGAAGACAGCAGCTAATCTAAAGCATTTCCAGGACTTTGTGCTGCTTGGATGGCCCCATGCCTTGAGGGCCCGCTAAGCCCTGCTCCCTTGGCTAAATCCCTGCAATGGAAGCAGAAATCAGTGTCTGAGCTCATCCAAGCCTTCAGCATCGAGCTAACAGCAAAGCTAACTGTCACCTGTTCATGAAAACTCTCACCTCCATGGGTGCTTTGTGTGTGTGTGTGTGTGTGTGTGTGTGTGTGTGTGTGTGTGTGTGTGCACTCACCCACCTATCCAACAGGGAACAA
>JAVKLF010000002.1:6689964-6704321 GCA_034783495.1 Millerichthys robustus
GTGTGTGTGTGTGTGTGTGTGTGTGTGTGTGTGTGTGTGTGTGTGTGTGTGTGTGTGTGTGTGTGTGTGTGCGTGCATGTAAGCACTATCACAATGTAAGCAGACACATCCTTCATCGCATTGTGTCTTTAATTTGTTGATATTACAAGCCATTCATCATTTCATCCTGACACCTTCATAAAATAAAACATACAGTAATTAATTTTGTTAGATGCAGAGACGGGTGGGAAAGAAAAAAAGAAGAGGAAAAGATGACGAGAAGATGGAGACAAGGTTTAGGATTCTGAAATTAAGATGTAATTTTTTGTTTTATGTGTCACATTTAGCACAAAAACTCCTTTTGAATCCTAAAAACACAAAAAGAGAGGAAGAGCAATGAAGATAATAGAGTTGAACATGTACATATTTATAAAACTCTACTGACTTTACACTTGAGTGTTGGAATACAGAAATATTTTCATTCATCAATATTAAGATGTAATAACACAAGAGCATGACTGCCAGATTCTACAGCAGATACAGAGAAAAGCAGATTGTACAAGCAGTGCAGTTCATATTCTTTTATTTGTTTTTTAAAAACTTGGTAGATGAAATATGTTATATCAGAGATACTAATATCTAGTTTCATACTTTCATTGTAAAACAAGTCATTCCCTGTTTAACTTAGCTTAACTTCTTTTTTTTATTATACACATCTCTAGAAGTATATGTCTCTAGATAGAAATGTTTCCATGCGAGAGTAATCAACCCCCTTTTTTCTAGAGATTATTAATCTGTTCCAGTTTCCTTCTCTCTGTCAGTTGCAGGCATTGGCCTGTTTCACACATCATGATGCTCTGAACCCTCTAACACTGGCGCAGACAGCCAAGATGGATGCTTACACAGTGGAAAGTAGAAAATTAAAAGGAAGCGTCTGATAAACTGGCAGGAGGCACCTCAGGATAGAGGAGCAGGAGACGGAAGGATCAACATGACATTAGGGAGAAGGAGAAGCTGATGGATGTACAGCAGGGAAGATGTTAGGGTAAAAAAAATGTTGCTGTGTTGTTGTTTTTTTTCCAAGGATTTGTATGATGCAGTCAATTTTTCATAACTAAAAAGCTATTTTCCTAATTAAATCGAGAAATGTACAATCCTCTATACTGGGAAAGTATTCTAAAAGCATTTTGGAACGTTTTAATATGAATGATTATAGAAATCGTTCTAAGTTTTACAGAGAATCCTGAGCAGCTGAATGTATCAACATAAAATGTCATCTAATTACTTCCAGTATTCAAAAAATTCTACAGGGTGTTAGAAAATCTGCAGTTGCTAACTTGAAACATGTTTAAATTCATTAAATTCATTTATCTAATTTACACTTGAAACAAATGAACTCCTCACCTCCAGAACTGACCAGATCAGAGGTGCTGGCAAAGAACAGTTTGCTGGTAAGGGTAAGAAACTCTGATTTTGATTACATTTTTATCACACTGACAAATGATGTAAGTTGTCAAAGCCTTAATGCATGAAACTTTCACGCAAACAAGAATCAAACAAACAAAAAATTCACACCAACAACAACATTTTAGCATAAAGAAAAATTCAACACAATGCAAAAAGATTGTTTTTTTGCAACTATTAGAATATTTGTGGTCCTTTTCTCAGTTTTATCTAATGTTGTGTTTTTAAGGCCTGTTTGCATGCAGCCCTTCTAGCCTCACATTAAAGCTTTCCTGCCGGCACAAGTGTGTTAAAATTTAAGTGGCAACAACCGCGACATTACTGTAACTAATTCCCCCATCCTCTTTTCAGCACAGCAGCAAATGTTGAGGATGTAGTGGCCTTTCGAACTGGCTTTATATCTCCCTCTTGCCTTCCCTTCCTCTTCTAGCAGTGCACTGCCTCCCCCCCCTCCCTCCTTCGCCCTGTGCTGCCCGGCTACTCACCCCTGCACAGGTGTTTCCCATTGCCAGTCACAGTCTCTCGCCCCAACACCAACATTGTTTTAAGGCCGAGAACTCTGGGCTCCTTCCAGAGGAGTCTGACAGGCCATCAGGCCAGTGTTTATCTGCACGCATAAAACTGCACGCACGGCAGTGTCTACTCGGCACTCTAGAGACAACACATGGTTTTAACATTAGTTCATCCCCTCTGAATGAAGTATAAGAGAATCAGTGAGGCCTGCAGCTCTCGTGGAGAGGATGAAAAACCGCAACAGCTTTCCGGCGGATGTGCAAATTCTATATGTAACAAGTGCAGCGTGATTAGGCGTACCTGTGTTAATGGAAGCTTCGTGCACACAGTCATCTTGATAATTTAATTTGAGTGTGCCCCCAGGTGATGCTATCTTTATTTCATCAGCTCAGAGCAGTTTATTTCATTAAAATGTCTTCTTGTCCATCAGTGAGAACCTGTTCCTTCGGAGATAAGCCGCAGCCGTTCATCATAATTGCAAATGTTTGCACATAATGTAAAGACCTTGTGGGTCTGGTATTCTTTGAGATGAAAAAGGTTGCCATGCATACAGATCAGGCAAGTGACAGTAATTCCTGCAAACGTTTTCGATTAGCTGCGATTCTCAGAGAGGTGTGGGAGCCGTTCCGAACCTGCAGGGCTTCGCAATTCGGCCCAAGATTTTGTTTTTAAAGACACACAAAACAAGTTCATTTTAATTAAAGCACTTTGACATTAAAAATAGTTCTCTTTTGCAAATTTGTATTCCTTTTTTTTAATTTAAGTTTCAGATTTTCACTTTTCCCATCTCCCACTCCTTTACAGTTGGCACACAAACGTACACAGAAGATCACGCATGTATGCATGCACACTCCCTCCCACACACATCCCATGGTGTGGCGGCTGAAAAGGAGGCCTAACTGACAGAGATTGGTGGGTAATTCAAGCCAACATGATTGACTTTATAAACACTTTAAAGTGCCAACTGGTCTTTATGTTTTCAAGAAATGCCAAAAGTTTCCAACACACACACACACACACACAAAGCAGAGAGTCAAGCATAAAGGGAGCAAGAGGTAGAAAAACCCTGCAACACATCAGAGCCCACCTCCCTTGTTCCTTCACTCTTTTTCACCCTTTTGGCACTTTTAATGGCATAAAATTATGGGCCTGAAAGAGCGACAACAACTGTCTAGATTTAAAGCATAATACGTTGACAGGAGTGACACGGCCGTTTTCTCCTCCTCCATTAGCACGGAGACGCGGCCACCTCCTTTTGCTCTTAAAAGAGCCAACCGCAGTGGCAGGCTATAGTTGTCAGACGTCACTTCCTCTGTCATTACTTGCTGACATGCGGACTGCCGCTGCTTTCATACTGACAAACAGCAAAAATATCAAGGTGTCTAAAAGGATTTAAAAGTGGGCTTTCCATATTGTTACTTTAATGCGCGCTAATCGCTTGGTGGGTGGAAACGTTTGAAAGAGAAAAAAATCACTTAAGGATTTAACGCATGTTTGAGGATTTTGGGTGAGATGGAAGTGAACCACAAAATCAAGCGAACGCACGGACAATTGGTCATATTTATAATATTATTATCGAAAGTTGTGATTAATAATGTGAAACAACAGATCTAACAAGTGTGACGTGACCTTTGAAATTACTGAATTAGGTTCTTCTCTTCGCTTGAGTTTTCTCTGAGGAGTTGATTTAAATGGAGTCCTATACATCTGTTTTGGGCCTGTCCCATTCTTCCTCTGCGTCTCCTCAGGTGACCGCTCGGATAAAGGCTGAGGTACTTCACAACACAGCTTCGCTTCACAACAGGATGAAGCATTTATAGGAAAAAAATGCAATAATACTTTTAGATGAAAGGTGTGCTGATAACGCTTTCCTGTTTATTGCTGAAAGCTGCAGCACACAAGGAGATTTTTTTGAAATGGCAAAAACTTGGCGCCACAGCCAGATAACTTAAAAAGGGGAACATTACTCAAATGTACAGGGGAATTTTAATTACTCATAAACAAACAACAAGTCAACAACGACCACCTTAAACTTGTGAAGGAAACTGTGTAATGTTGTCAAAGCAGAGACGAGAGACAGATTCAAAGATAAAATTGAACATTTAACCTGCACAATGTATGATGACGCATCACCAGAGCATTTTTATACCAAAACCCTTCCGGGTCAAGCTCCTCCCCCTAGGCATACGACATCACTCCTCAGAAGCACAGACTGTTCTAAGACAACACATTATTTTACAACTCAGGGTAGAACACACTCTATTTAAACACAGTTTATTCAAAGAACGTGAAGACATAAGATATATAATTACGCATTTTATTATTTAAAAAAAAAAAACTAGTCTGAGCATAGAAAAACTATAAAGATATTTTGTCATGCAAATAATCAGTGCAAACTAATTAAATACCCTTCACTTGTGTCCAAAGTTAAGAACTGTTGCAGTCCGCATTGTCTCTTGCCCCACTGCATCAGGGCTGTTTAGTTTATAATACAAAGACACAACTTTAAATATCCCTGTAAAAATCAGGCGAACACACACTTATTAACATGTTCTGTATAAGTTTCTGTGGGGAGGTGTGGGGTTATCATGTTGTATATAACACTGTATGGGAAATGAGACTGAATGGCCCAGGAAGCCTCCACTGACTTGTCTGTATGGAGCCTCATTAAGGACATTGATGGATGGGCTATTGCTGGCACTGGGTTCCCCTAGAAATGTTCTGGGTATTATTAGTGTTTGTGTGTTACATAAACTGACACCTAATTACAGGTGCAAAAATCATAAAATATACTAGACTAACAAGTTACAGACCAGTGGGTTTTATTTAGGTTGGCTTTTTAACAGAAAGAATGAATGGAAACAAAATGATGTTAATAAATTAGACAATACTTAATGATCTGTTATGCATAAAAAAGAAACATTCAAGAATACGTATATTTTATAAAAATAAACAAGCAGCAGCAATTGAAACTTGTACAAATAAATGTTTTACCATTATTGCCAGTATGGATATCAAATGAACAAAAAACTATTCAATTGCATGAGTGTGAACATCACAATAACTGTGCCATTTGGGACAAATCCACATTTTCCTGATTCTAAACTGTTTTTCTGTGTTTTAATTCATTGTCAGTATCATTTAAAGAAGCTGTGTGTCCATCTGATTAGCTGAAATATTTTTTCAAACACAGAAGATTCTCTTTACAACGTTAAATTAGGCAAATTGATAATGTGCTGAAAATCTTTCAATAGTTTGTGTATCCTTATGTTTTTTTTAAGTCTCAAAAAACACAAGATATAAATAATAACATAATAATAATAATGAATTTGAGCTGAAAATATTACATCAAATGTAGTGCTTGAAAAATAAAAAAGCAAGCGTTTTGAGAAGAACTCACACAACTTGATAACAAATGATGAAAATATTTCTGAGTTAATTTTGTTTATTCTTAATGCAATTTTTTGACAACAAATTGCTCATTTTTTTAAACCCTCAGTTCTGCATCATAAAGAAGCAACTTCCTGTCCTATTCACACACGAAACTGTGCTTGTGTTTCGGATTTACGGCTGATAGTTTACTTTTATACCAAAGGAGGTCATATGATATTATGTTTTCTGTTTCCCAAAATGGCTTCAGCCGAGGACTCAAACACATAAAACACACTCCTGACAGCAATACATTTCACGTGATGACACTACTCTAAAACAATCTCGATATTGCCTTTCTCTGTCATAAACAAAATCTGACCACAGCTCTGTTTGCTGGTGTGTGTGTTTTTTGACATTGTACTATACTTGTGAGGATGTTTTGTCCTTGTGAGGACATTTTGTCCAGTCCACACAAGGGAAAAGGCCATTTGTGGGTCAAGGTTTAGGTTTAGAGCTAAGGTATGAATTAAGTTAGGGTTAGGGTTAGGATTAGGGTCAGGTATGTACCTGCGAAGTTAGGTATAGGGTCAGGGATAGGCTGTAGAAATGAATGGAAGTCAATGCAAGTCCTCACAAAGATAGCAATACACGACTGTGTGTGCATGTGCGTGCATGTTGGTTTATCCAACCTGTATGTGCACAGTGGTGGAAGATAAAATAAAGAATTGCAGAAAGACACAAGACATAAAAAAAGAAGTATTTTATTCTCCGAGGCAGACGGAGCAAGCAACTGAGGGGGAGAGCAAAGGTTGTAAAATGCACAAGTAAATGAAGTAAATGTGGTTTCGCTGAGGTTCGAAGGAAAACAAGAGAAAGGCTGAAGAGGAGAAGTGGATGAAAAGAAGGGGGAAAAAGAAAACACAGCAGGGGGTAAGGAAGGTGATCGGACTGACAGAGAAGGATGAAAACAGACAAGGTAGGAACTGTGGCGGGTGCTTCATCATCTGCTGAGGCATTGTCAGGGCGCCCGTAAACAGTCATTGTGCTTCTCCGGGGAGCAACCTTCTCCATAACTAGCCCTCGTATAAATCCAACTCTCAGTCACTAAATTACACACCTTCTCAAGAAAGTCTTACTCCGTAAGTGTTGCACCAACATGAGGGGAGGGGGACAGGAAGACGCAACATAAAAGTAATCCATAGAGAGATACAAACGAGGCTCACACAGAAGCCATAACCTAGGTAAATTAAAACAGATGGCCACTTTGATATATCTAAAGAAACGTTTTTGTTAACGCTTGCTCCAACATTGTTTTGAATAGTTTCTTTCCACCGAGCAAGAATTAATGTCCAACTCGAAGAGCTACCGCCGCATGACGTGGACACGTCTGTTGCAGCTCAAAGTAAACACAAAGTCCAACGTCTGCATTTTCTCTCCTAGTCTTTATGTTTATCCACCAGGAAAACTCTAACACACCTATGATGTTGTCTTTTTCCTAAAGGAATTCATCTAACTTCCAACATTGTGAAATCACATTGGCTTGATCAATGGTTCTATAAAGAAGCCCAGTATTAGTTAGATTTTTTTTGTGCAACAAATAAACTGACAGGCAGAAGAACAAGTAATCCTGGGGGCTACAACCTCAGATGTTAGCCGTAGCTTGGTTGATGCTTGTCACTCTTAGGGGGCTGAAGCTATAGGCTCTTCATTTCACGACAAAAATTGAAGGACATTGTACTTTCAATTTAAGGGGACTTGTTTACATATTTGCATGTAAACAAATCATCAAATGAGTAATGATGAATAATTTCAGAAAATCTGAGGCAAAAATGGGCAAAAGGCAAAAGAGTGGAACATATATTTTAAAAATGTGTATGAATGTTCGAAATGTTGAAAAAGTAGAGAGTAAACAATAAAATGTGATTTAATAAAAACCTTTCTAATATAATGTGGCCTTTTAGAAATGTTGATGTATTAAACACTTTTCTGAAGTCTGGAGGTCAAACTTTCTATAGAAAAAAAGGAAAAAATCTGAAGCAAAAGTGCACAGCTATGTGTTGTAACAGGATGCTAATCTCCAAAACACTCGATGTGTATTTGCTAAAGCGTTGCCTCACTCCCAACCTGTTTGCTTAAACAGCACTTGACTCAGGCGTGTTTTCAAAAGGCATCCTGTGGGTCAAAAGAAGGAAAAAGTTGCTTAATGTTCAGGCATGTGGAATGATGAAATAATGATACATTATTGTCGGAGGGATTTTCTGGGTGTTTTTTGAACAGAGAAAGACACCTTTGACAAACACTTTAAACTGCCGGTGAAAATAGGAAGCCTTTACTAAACTCCCCTCAGATATTCACATAATAAACATCCATATTAGAATATTCAGGCCAGATTTTACTTCTTGCTTTTATTCAAACTAGATTTTTGTGCCATGAAGCTAAAATAAAGATAAAATGGAAGCTTAATTGTAAATCCAGATTGTTTCACACAACCTATTTTTCACTCATGAATAAATAATATTATAAATAAAATCATTTAATGATGAAATTTCAACATAGGAAGCAATGCATTACTCCAAAACTGTACTCTCAAGGCATTGGCCACCCTTTAGTTTAGCACAACTATTTTAATAGTTCCTCTCTCACATAGTTTTGCAGAAAAAAACACACCCTCCCTTGGCTTTTTAACATTCTAATAAAATGATTTTACAGAGTAGGGAGAGCGTGAACTTTTAAAGTGATGTCATGTAAAGAAAAAAGGGTACAGGAAATGGACTTTAATTCATTTTTTTTCACTTGCATATCTAGTATATGTCATGTTGTTGCTAAATTACACAAACAGTAGATCATGCTCAATCAAGTGCACCATAATCAACCTTTGATACAATAAGCCTTCTGCTGACAGTAATAATCCACTGGCCACCTTCTCAATGAATAATTGATGCCCAACTTAACAGACTAATGAATGAATGTGGTTTGGGTTTGAGTGATAGCCCTCTCGTTGGAAAGCTATCCCAGGAGGGATGGGGCACCGGAGACAGAGGTGCCATCCCCTATAACCTGTATAATTGGTCTTTTGACATGAGTGACTCTTGTGTGTTTCCATGTCTTGCCAGTGACTCTGCCTGTTTATTAGCAGGTTATCACACCAGTTAGAGGTGGGACAGCAGCGATCTCGGAGTTAAAACAAACATTAGAATAAAGCATTCATTTTAGTGAACGCAAGCATAAAATGTTATAAATACCTAAAAATAATAATAAAATTGCCTAGAAGTGATTTTAACATTGTTCAAAGCATTTCTGTTCAAAAGCGATGCCAACTGTATTTCTTGTGTGCACTTGTGCAAACAATCACTCACGCATTTTAACACTATTACACCCAATTTCCACAGGCCCGATAACATTCTCACTGCAGTTTCGGCGTGGCACTCTGACTAAACAATCCCTTATTGACACGAGTCCCAGCCTCACAATGGCCACAAAACATCAGGGTTCCTGTTTTTGTTGACACTGTTTGAACCCTCCATTGAAAGCAGAGTCACTGTGGACACAGCAACACATAATTGGAGCTCTCTGTCATACAATGCAACAAATCAGCCCCTTTTAAATGTTTGAGTATGATAAGGCAGAGAGGAGGGGATGAGGAAGGTGGCGGTGGAGGGTGGGGGCCTTGGCAAAGACAGGGGGAAGTCAGGTGAATGAAAGTGCAGAAAGTTAATGGAAATGGATAGTTGAGAGGCTGTGGAGCCTGGCGCCACTAGGGGACAGTAGTAAGTCATGGACAAGCAGCAAGGAATGTGCGCATCCGTTTGTGTGTTTGCAATGCAAGTGTGTGTGTGCGGCAAAAGAGTGAACAAAAGACTTTCTTTGTTGCACTCTCCAATAATAAAAGAATTCAGAAATAGCAGCTTGGCTGCTTTAGAAAAGATCTTGACAATGCGGCGGCCCTTAATGCACAGGAAGAGCTCCAGATTTACATAATCATATGTAATGTAAACCACTACGAGGCTCCACAGCCAACAAACAAACTGACTGGGGAGCGGGTGACAAACACAGACGTATCTGCTTTCCCCCTATACATTTTATATACCTACATTAGGCTTCATCTGTTCACAGCAAAAGGACACGTTTGCAAATTTTATGGACTTTGTGTGTTGGTGACAACAGAGGATAAAAAAGCCTCTCAGGTTTACACAAAAAGCCTGAAGTGAGAGGTTTGATTCTCAGCAGCATGTTTAGCAATTTACTTAAAATGATTTATAGCTATAATTACTGTGGTTTCCTACAAAAAGCAGGCTAATTTTAGGCTGATTTGACAATTGTTGAACTAGCAAGAGAAAAATTCAAACTCAAATCAGACAGTGGCAGCTTCTCTTGGACCACAGATCAAACTGAATGGCCAGAGGATTTCACGTTGTTGCATGAGGCATCACTGCTTACTATCTCCTTTCTCTGTGTTCTAAAAATGGACATTTGTTTGGTAACTGGTTTAAACTAGAAAAGTTAACACTTCAGTGTAACCTGTGACATTAAATATAAGTGTCAAGAGGGAGCAAGTTTTATTTTTATTTTTTGCTATGGTAACCAAAGACCTATATTCAAAACACACTGCCTCCTCCTCCTGCAATTAAAAGCAGAACAATAACAATATTCACCAATGACAGTGGTGTCTGCACAGTACTTACGCCCTTTGTTAGTTTCATAATGTTGCTCATGAATTAGTTAAGTCTGTTAATTGCACATTTATTGCACTCAAGGCCACAAAGAAACACTAAATGGTTCCAGGATGATACAAGACTTGAACATATATGGGAATAATGAAAAATAAATGAAGAATTTACATTATAGGCTTAAAAAGCTCAACATTGTGTGTCGCACAAACAAGTCCTTTACATTTTATTAAATTCTTTTTTTGGCATTTAAGTGGTTCATTTTTTTAAATACTAAAACGACTTCGTAAATAAACACCAACTAACCTATTATTTTGGGGAAAAAAAACCTGTAGGCCGAATTTAAAAGAAAAAAAAATAAAATAAGAAAAAAACAACAGAAAACTAAATTTCACAAAGTGTAAAAATTAAAACACATAATACACTCAATTAATGCATTTATCTCAGGATACAGAATTGTACAAAATCAGAAAAAATAAATAAAAATGGGACTAATCTGGCTGCATAATCTCTGTGTGTTTACACTTTATTATCCCAGTTTCTGATCTCTGGCATGTTTTATTATGAAGTGATGTTTGAGTGACACTGTGCTGCCTGTCACAGCCGTGTGCTGAAGTTCCCTCTCATTTCCACCAGCAACAATAGTAATGACTATTCTAGTGCTAGGCCCACTATTTGTGTTATTGTGCGGTGTCAGACACAGGCTCTGACGTTTGCTGTGCTATCAGCAGGAGTGTACAAATACAAACACATTTGCCTGAGTTATTGACCTTTATCTCCCCACTTTCTTGACAGCCTTCTCCCGTTATTGACAATACAAACACATGGGACGACACATAACCTTTCATTCACAGAGCACTTTCTCTCATCTTTTTTTTCCTTCTTCCCCTCAGTCAGTGTCTTTCGCTCTCTCTGCTGCTCTTGCAATTTGTTTAAATAAAACGGGGCAGACAATGGTACCGCTCATTTCTGCCATTTTTCTTTCACTCCGAATTTCATGGGATAATATCATTAGAGCGATACAATGGTTGCTACTCAGGCTTGGATACACAGATATTTCAAGTATTCAATATAGTTTTGACATGCTGGCATTAGGGGAGAACATTGTTTCCCTATTTGTTTGCTTGCAAAGTTGATTCCTTCATAAATCTGGGATTCCTGAGGCAAGATATTTATCTTTATGGTGCTTAAATTACACCCAAGTACACGGTCAGTAAAGTAAAATGAAAGTCATATTCAAAAAGTGCCCCTGAAACATAAAAAAACATAAAGATTTGTAGATAAAAGTAAAAATTCTGTTTCAATATTTGTGCCTTTTTATTATTTTAATTTAAACCGATAAGTAAGCAGAGAAAATCTGCCGAGTGAGGAACAACATAATTATTCTGAAAACTGAACTGAATATATAAACCCTTAATAAACAGAATAATTTATTGCATCTCAATGCAGCAAGGAATAACAATGGTCATAAAAAGCACTAGTTCTCAGCTAATGATTCTCCTCCAGGATTTATTGTGTTTTTCAATGTATGTCCTCTTGCATTTCAGCATGAAAAATAGCATGCATAAAATACGGGCGTCCCCACCATTCGGCCCCTCTGCAGGTACTTCAGAGCTCCAAAATTAAATTTTAAACAATCCAGACCAGTGTTTGGTGGCCATGGTTAATCATCAAGAAACAAAGACATCAAACAATATTTGATAATGAGAAAAATGCCTCCAGGATATTAGGGGATGGAGGGAGTGAGGATGGGAGGGCACAGCATGATCCTCGGCAGCAGAGCAAGGTAGAGAAGGCCACACCACGTCTGTGTGTGGTGCGTGTGTGTGTCTGACACACAAAACACACTTATTAACTTCACAGACATTGCACAATCACAGACACACAATTTTAGGATGTTGAAAAAATTAAAAACTGACTATTTGTAAAGTTCATGAGGAGATAATTAGAATTCAGTGTACAGAGGCAGTGGTGAGATTACAGCTTTGTGGAACGACGCTTCATTTTGAACTTCTCTGTGCCACGCCTCAACCCAATTATCTGCAGTTAGAATGGCTTGGTGAGGCTACAAAGTGGGACTGACAAAAATGCAACAACAACAAAAGTTTTCTGTTCATTTAAAAGGGATTATTTCTTTGAAAGAACTCCAAAAGCCTGGGCTAATGTTTGTTGTGGAAAATACATGTCAAATACAACTAATATTTCAATCGTGCTGCTAAATAAATTATATTTTTTCAAGATCAGTTAATAATTGTTTATGATAAAGTTGAAAAATTTTATTTTTTTATACATAATAATTTTCATCTATGCGGTATATTTAGTCCTGTTTTTTAAAAAGAGGGAATCAGAGAGAGAGAGAAAGAAAGACGACTTGGGTAATGAGAAAAAACTAGTTTTGTTTTTTTTCTTCTCTCTTCCCCTGTCATATTTATTGGGTTATTCTTGATTGACACAGCGTTAACGGCCTGGCCAAATTGAGGCAGATCCAGCAACCTCGGCTGAACGTGCAGCATGTGCAGCCACCTTGGTCATGCAAATTGCACCCGGACAACCCGTTGACTATGATTAATGAGCTCTGGCTGCAGCCTTTTGTTTCCACATGCAGCCGTTTGGAGAGAAATACAATTTCAAAAAAATATATATTATCAGTCCCTCTCTTTAATGCACGGCACTTGCTCACGTTGCTCATCTTTTTCTTTTCAGCTATATGTGAGCGAATAAGTTTACACCGTTGTGTAGGTTGATGTTGGACAATTACATTTTATTATGTGCCCTCTAATTAGATTTATATGTTAAAAAAGGGATAAAATACATGGAAGAAGCAGCTTTTGAAGGCTGAGATTAAACACATGGGTCTTGTCTCTGGTGATGTAAAATATGGATGTGGGCTTTCTGGGGGCAGTCATCCTGTCCAGAAGGATGGAAGAGGGGTGGAGGGGTTGAACCTGATACCTTGCTAATACTACAGGCATTTCCTGCCAACGATTTGCCTTGTGTTTAATCTGTGATTTTAAAACCAGAGATCCCTGATTTACCTGATACCAGAGAGTAATTTTGTAGTTCTAACTTCGCAAATGTACAAAAGTCACTGATGCGCATCATCTCATGTTACAAAATGCTTTCTTTGTATGATGAATATTATCACTGAGCTCAGTGTAGGGACGAATTACATTTCAAACATCGTGATGGGTAAAGGAAATTACAACGCCATTCATCTTGATAAGTTTATCTACAAGATACTATTGATAAAAAGACAAAAAAGAAATCAAATTCTCACTAACCTACATGCTCTCCCCCTCCTTTGCACATAATTTCCCTCTGCTTCAAGCAAAATGTAAATGTTTTCAAGGCATTATGGTATAGAAGTACCATTAGCGGCACGGTGCTTAGCACTACAATGGAGTGCCGAAAGCCGTGAAGCAGAGATCAGTGCAGCATCTCCTGGATATCAGAGGGAGACATCCTTTGTAAATTTGTCTCCTACTGCGAGCAGGCTTTACAGCTGGTTAGCAGCACTGGTGTGTGCCACTGCCCTGTTTACATTTAGCCTCCGAAGTGCTCATCTTTCCCTCCGCATCTTTTCATGGTGTCCCCGCCATCGCTTTGTCTTTGTCCTTAAGCTCCAAACACAGTCTGGTATGATGCATACAGATGCAGTCTTCACTCAGATACACACACTCACAGCAGCACATAAAAGCATTAGGCACACACATAACAAACCTCTGATCCCCTGGCTTTTGGAGCTATTACAGTACACAGCCTTTCAATCCCCCTCTCTGATTTGTATCTTTTTATTCCATTGCATTACACTGATTCTTTTATACCTATTAAACATGCAGCACCCCACCAAACCCCCTTGATCTGCTGATATTGAGATGAATAAACTGCTTCTCCTGCCCCTGACCTCGGCCCTTTGTAGCAATCAGACCAGACTTCCTTAGAGGGCCTGATCTTATCTGGCAGTACCAATCCCACTACATAGCTCCCCTTTGTAGCAACCACAGAGCGTTGAGCCCTTTCAGACCCACTAACTGTGCCGGTGAACACACTGCTCAGGACCTCAGCTCATCTCAAACATCATACTACACTGCCCAATAACAATGAGCTCTATTTTCTGATGCACCACAGGTCAGATACAGGCTTACTGCTCACCAATGCATTGTTCACCCACAATGAAGGAAAGCAAAAGAATGTTTGGCTTGTTGACAATTACACCAATTTTAGACGCTTTAAGGTTTATTGTAATGTTGCCATTTTGTAAATTAAAAGTAGAGCTTGCGTGGATACACACACACACACACACACACACACACACACACACACACACACACACACACATATATATATATATATATATATATA
>JAVKLF010000002.1:6704689-6731402 GCA_034783495.1 Millerichthys robustus
ATTTAATATTACAAAAATATTTCTCTTATAAAACTCACTTCAGAGCATTTAACAGTGGGCCAATCAGATTTATATCAGGTGAAATGTGTTGATGTGTTATTATTATTAATTTTTTGCATAACTGTGATGGAAGACAGTTCACCTGACCATTAGATGTTTAAAGCAAAATTGTTTCCTTTGATCAAAGTGATCAATGTAACAGGAAGAATAGGTTACTAAACTCATAAAGTGCAAACAATTGCTTCAAATAAGCTGGATAAAAAAAACAAATTATTTTTACCTATTAGGAGTCTCAATGGGAATGTATTACTTGAATTAAGAGTATAAATTAATCACGTAAATAAACATAAATGTATACATACATAGGCCTATATATATCACCTCAGAGTGCTTTATACTAGTTGGAACTTGAACATGTGAGAAGCTATTTTTGAACTAGAATTATTATGACCCTTTAATACATATTTTAAATATCATTCAGTAAATAAAAACAGGAGCTTAAATAATTGAGCCACTGATAATGTGTCAGGCAATATTTAAGCAATCTAAGTCAGTTTTGTTCAATTTTACTACAAGTTCCACATATAAAGCTCCCTCCTATTTTCTCTTTTTGTGCTATTCAAGCCTGTCTAATGTGCCTCTCTTCTGTTTATACTAATATAGTCAAGGGTTTATTGCTTTTTCAAACAGGAAAAGACCTGGAAAGTGTGACATTACTTACTCTGCATCGAGTTAATAATCCAAATACATAACACTAGGAGAAAAGCCATCTACTTTGACACCGCCTTCGTGCTGCAAATTTACCAATCATCATCCATTTTACTGAGCCTGTTGGATGGATCGACCAATCAGCGTACTGCTCACACAAAAGTCTCGTCTTTAACTTCCTAGCGGGAAGCGGCTATCGAGAGCTGCCCTGAAGCAACAGAAATTGAGGTAAACAAGCTTATTTTTACTCATTATTTAATCTTCAGAACGATTTATTTATAACACGCAGCATAAAGCCGATTAATAATTCTACACGACAATGAAAATAAATGTTTACGTCTCGTGTCGCATCGACACAGAGCTATGTTTGGTTAGCAACGTAGTTGTCTGACAGACTGTCAGCAGACATCTGCAGGAATACATATTTTTCGAACTCCTTTCTTGTTTGTGCACATAGATCCAGTAGAAACATAAACATGAGACTGTCTCGAGCTGAATATAAAGAGATAGTGAGATGGACTGGACAACTGAGACCGACACGACAGTGCATGAAGATGCTAAAAGACAAATTTCCCAAGTAAGTTACACAGTGGACAATTTTTATATCACATGTATCTGCAAATGAAATGTATGTGGACGTATAAGCAACAGGACAGAAACATATACTTGCTGATGATGAGTGACTTTTATCTAATATGAAACAACTTTACTAACAAAATGTGTTTTAACTAGCATGAACAAATTGAATGTTGATATATTTTAGGGAATTTTGTCTATATCTTTTAGACTTCAGCATTAATAATTCTGTTTAATTCCCTCTTTAATATTCCTAATTAATTCCAAACAGGTTCTTGTGTTGGCTCTTACCACAGCATTAGTCTGTGTTTTGCCATGCAGCGCCCGTGCATCCAGAAATCGAAGCAAGAGGTTAATGGTTGTGTTTGCCTTTCTCCTTGACACTGAGGGCCCTCACTTTATTGAATGTAACATGTGTAATCCCCCAAGGCCACCAGGACACCACGGCTGATCCCATCGAGGTCACTTACAAAGTCGCATGTATTTGGAACTTCCTACTTCCATCGTGCCCTAATCACCAATCTAGAAGAAAGTATCAGGTCCCCAAAGGGATGCAGTGTAGCTTCAGATTCCCTTTGTTCTCACTGTCAGCATTTTACAGAATATGTCATGTAGATAAAATGCATGCAATCTCCTTCATGTTTTGATATCATTAGTCATTTGTACTTCTTGAATTTGGAGGATTTTTGTGCATTTTTGATTTTTTTAAATCTAGAGTGTCTTTAATAAACTGTTGTAAAGATGGTTTTTTAAAAAAGATGAACATTGGATAGTTTTCATTCCAATATTTCTACATGATTTTTTCTCCCAGAGGTGCATGCTCTTTTGTTTAGTCTTGCTGGGTATTATTTCGCTCACCATAACCTATCTTGGGTAGGCCCTTGCTCTTTAAAATCCCTGATTCTCGTCACTGGGCCTGACAGACAGGCACGACAGCAGTGTTTTCACAGCCTGCAAAATTATTCTGGTTGTCCAATCAGCTGAGCTGGGCTCTGGAGGGTTAGTGATTGGACTGGCAGGAAATCAGGCTCTTAAGACATAACATATCGACTAGGCCATCCATCATCTCTTAGCATGCGCTCGGCAACAGCAGTCAGCCCCCCCACACCCTCCACAATCCCACACCCCTCCCTTGTCCCCTCGGACCGTACGGGAGCCCTGCCACTGCGTAAATATTGGCCAGGGAGGGGTTGAAGGGGGAGTTGGCAGTTTGTTGTGGACAAGCTTGCAATAAAATGATGGGCAAAATAATGATTGGTTTACTATAGCTGGGTAGATGGAACAAACAGATATTTAGTTATTAAATCATTTTGGATTTTAATCAGTGATTTACAAATGAGACAACTTTGAGATCCATACTTTTTGACAGAGATATATGCACTATCAGTACTATTGACGAACTATTATTGCTAGTTCAACAAACTGTACATTTATATTACACACAGATTTTTTCCTAAACTTTTTTTAATGCACACTTTTCTGACCTGCAGCTAGGATTAGAACACTGTATTTAAGAAACAAACATGTCTTACGTGTGTGGTTTGTCTGTTGTTAATTTATACAAAAAGTAAGTTTATTCCATCTCCTATTTACTTTACTTTTAGGATGTTGAGTTGTACATTTACATGCCTTTTTAATAAAGCATGTAAATATGAGTTGCATTGATTAATTTTAATTAAAGTGTTTATAGATGAATAGCAATAGCTATTATGCTCAGCTCTCGGAGTGCCATATTGAGTTCAAAATCATTTCACAGTCATTGGTTTTGATTGGGGACTCAAAGTGAAGAAAATTTAAACTTTGAACAAGATGATTGTTATAGACCATTTCAGGGTAATTTTCATGGACGGTCTGTCAGTCTTTGGGTCATACTATGAAAAGGGTTGGTGGGAGGAGAGAGGGAGTGTCCCATAGACAGACAGAAAGAGAGCGATTGCGATGTGGAGTCCCTCATCTGTAACGGCTGCATAACACAGATGTTGGGAGTCATCTGTCAGCCTGGCCTCTCTTGTTGCTCTGGGGGGAAAAGAATTGGACACGGTGCTGTCACTTTTTACCCCCACGCACAATGGAGGGGCATGCAAATATCAACCCCCATTCTTGCTCTGTCCTCCTTGCCCTCCTTTTAGCCAGTCCTGGTGTCCTGTCTAGGATCTGGACTTTGGCTGGGCAGCAGACAGGGGTGATGGTGGGGAGGGTTCATCGCAGGCCTGTGCGTGGAAGTCTGTGACATCAGTCCCATCAGGTACTTCTGTTGCCACACATTAGAATTGGAAATGATAGGCCACTCTCTGAGGCCTTGCGTGACTTCCCTTGGGTGTAGAGAGGAACCCAGTCCTACCATTTGTCCCTAGAGAGTCGGTGCAAGGAGGGTACAATGAAGAGGGAGAGAAAGTCGGAGTCCTCTGTGTCCTTCTGTGCCATATTATGAATGAATTTGAATGTAATGATTGCACCCCACCACCACCACCACACTCTTTTAGACTGCCATTCACTCCTCCTTATATTGCTTTCACTGTCACTAAAGTAGGAGGGTCAGTACGAAAAAGAAAAGCAGATCATTTTGGTTTGGCAAACACTTAAACAGTGAAGTGTGACACATCCCTCCCCAATAAACACAACCACTGCCTTCCCTTCTTTTATTCCCACACACAGCTCCCTGGTGAGGAGTCCCCAAAACGTTTTTTTTTTTTTTTTTTTGAACCAGGCCCTAATGTGTCGTTTTCATCAGCACTGAGGCGGGATGCAATATGGTGCCGGGACTCGCTCTGGGAATATGAATGTTGATTAAGCATGCGTTCAGCCTTTTGAAATTCTGAAGAAGTGTCAGAATAATGGATGTTGAGAAAATGTCAAGCATTTGTTAATTTCTCTGTGATTTGGGGTTTATCTGGCATGATCTTTGGAAGGAAAGTGCAGGACAGGGTTGTTTTGCCATGTGCCATTGATATGTTGATTTCATGGCTACAGACACTGTTTTTGATGGTAATAGTTTAGTGACTTTCTCATTGATTATTTATAGTGGCCATAGCATTTATCTTTGTTTACAAGATGGTTAAACTTCAAGATTTGGTAAATTGGCATATATATATTAACTAGGAGCTTAAGTGTACCACTGCAAAACACTGCCAATAATATAAAAGTCTTAGCTGGTTTCTTGATTAAATTGTTCTCGCATTGTCACTAAATAATAAACAGAGGTTCTCCTTTGTAATGCTTGTGAGCGTACAATTCCACAGCTATTTTGTAGGTTTGAAGTGGCAATGACATTACCCAGAGACTGATCAAGTGCAGAGCCTGCGGGGCCAGCCTCAACAGCTTTTAATCCATGGCCTCGCACTTTTGGCTGTTCCTATTGAACAAAACACAAACTGGCAGTTGGGGCTTAGGGGTACAACCCTTGAAGAACGAGAAGCTGGCAAACTAATTTCCCCAGCTTTATGGAGTTAGACGAGCATTAGAAGGGCGAAGGAATGAATAAAGTGTAAGCAAAGAGGAGAGATGTAGAAAGACGACAAGCTGTGCTGACTTTACAACTTCATGTCAGGCTAAGGAGGTCATGAATAATAGATGCAATCAATTACTTGATTAGGATGCTTAGGAATGGCTACTTCCTTCTCATATTGTAGGGGTGTTTTCCAAGCACACACTATAGATTGTAAAGCCTTTTTGGCTCATTGAGCTAAAACACTTGGATAAGCAGCTTGTTGTCAAAGAGCTGATATGGGATATGGGATCTTGAAAGTTAAAATATGTGACAAATTGATTTCTTGACAAAATACAAAATGTAAGCTATTGGTAAAATCAGCATGGATCAATCATTGCTGGTACTTTTACAAACTGTGTTCTAAACTACTTATAACAATTTATTTTCCAATATAGAAGATTATGATTATGTTTCATGTAGATGCCTTTTTGGAGGTTACTTTTGCACTGAATTATATTATCAAAGAAGAAGAAAATAGTGGTGCAAATTTATGAGTTTCTCTTAAAAGTATAGGCAGTTGGTCAATGCGTAATGTGTTTCTTTGCCAGCCCAGTGAATGCTTGTTAAATGACTGATAATATAAATTCTATTTTCATTTTTTTAGAGTTTGCAGGAGTGACAATGACCAAAATATATTTAACAGTGGTAACACTCATAATAGTTCTAACATGTTTTGCCCCGACAGAGTAGTGAAGCTCTGTAGCTTTCATGTGGAATTACAATTAGGGTACTGATTGTAGGGCCTTTCTCACTTCTTTTACTGCATTTGTATAGCTTTTTTGACATTTTGGGCATATAAGCAGACATAAATATTAAAGCTTGTAGTAAAGTACACAACATTGAGTTAAGATCAAATTTTTCTAACTGTAGGAAGATGGAAGATAGGTTATTACCTTCTAGTATAAAAAAAGTAGACCGTAGTTTCAGTCATGTTTTTGCTTAATATAGCTTCACTTACAGAAAAAAGTTTAATTATCGGTAAAGATATCCCTAAAAACAGTATGTTCCATCACAGTTACCATTGATTCTGCTACATAAGGTTTGCCGATATTTTGCAAAACAAAAATGAAAACAAATTTGAAAAGTAATCATGCGCTATTATTGTGCAAGTATTTGCTTGTTGTGTTGTGACACACTGAGATTTGTGTTTGTTTCTTGCCAAAATATATCACACTTAAACATTAACACATAGATTTTTTTCTCTACCTCTGATGGTGAGCTTAGCTGAGAAACAGATGTTAGCATTTTGCCTGTCAGCATGTGTAATTAGCAGCATTTGCATATCAACTTTTTAAATGCACAGTCAACTAATTTTCGCTTTATAAAATATTGATCTATAGGAAAGTAAATGCTCTCTATGCAGCATCACTCCTCTTGTTTAAATGAGGCCCTTTGATGCCATATAAATCTGCTAAAAAAACACTTGCAGTTTTTTATTTTGTGGATATGATAAGTAGATTTGAAATAGCTATTTTTTTTTACATTTTGTAAGCAGTTAATTCATACATGCCATTACCTTCTGAAAATTATTTTATTGCCGTTATTAAAAATATGTGCCGCGCCTCAATTAGACAGCTTTATGCCCTGAAGAGTCGCACCATGCAACACACTCTGCATGCAGATCCACCAAATGCTAAGTACTGTCACGGCATATGATACCAGTGCCATTAGCCAGGTGGCTTTCATTACCCAAATTACAGCTATTGTTTATAATTAATTATTTGTAAATAGGAAGATTCTGAATATAATTGATAGCTTGAATTTCCCTCATCTCCTATTAATTATCTTGATGGTATTTTCAAGGCTTCTCCCTCGCTCCCCTTTCTTATTTAAGTTACTGATACGTTGTGAATTCACACACAAAACATAGCAATTTAGGACACAAACCTGAATTTGTCTGAATCACCAATGAATATCCTAGCTTAATAGAGCCTAAAGCACTGACCAGACAGCCGTACCAGCTCGGTGACAAAGTGAAAGTCTCTAATTGTTTTTAATTTAATCTGCTGCTTCACTATTTTGGGTGCCAGTACATATTAATGCTCTGTCTTATGCTGTAAGGATGGGTAATTAGGTTGAGAGTGAATGATTCTCTAACTGCTCTTCTGTCTCCCTACCTTCTGTTTCCCCATGTTTCAAATTATATCCAAAAGGAACAATTTTTTTCCCCCTGTAACTTAAAGGTCAATGCGATGATGTGCTAAACTTTTATTAAATAAATTTTGTTGGATATTTATTGTAATTTTTTATGCAAGTCAAACTTAAAGATATTAATAATTAAACTCAAACTTTTACATTGAAGTATTTTGTGCAGCTAGAAAATAGGTTGCAACTGGAGGTTGCAGTTGGAGAACATATTGTTTCTATTCTGACAATTATTTTAAACAATTATAACAAAATAATCCTATAGCCTTAGGGAGCACCATAGCTTGTTTAAGTTATTTACCGTACATAAGTTTCAGTTTCCAGTTTTACCTTTTTTTTGCATACATTTGATCCTAATAGAGATAACTTAGGTTTAGAAAAAACGTTTTGATAAGTTTACAACTTCTGCTGCTGGTATTAAAATAATGGTGGAGAGTCAACTACAATAACCATATAATGTTCTTATTTGGTAGGCCGTCTACACCCGTAATATAAGGATAAGGATGGTGATTATTAGGCACAGAGTGTGTAAAAGACTTCCATTAGACCACAAGTTGGAAATATATCGTAAAGCTTGAAATAACTTTCTGTTAGTTTGGAATAGCCTTGAATCTTTGTAGAATATGAGTATAAAATGCAGATGAAAATTATATTGTATTCATTATCTATTTCAATTTCAATTAAAATTTTTCAATTTATGGGACTTTTAAAATTCATATTTTGTATGCTGAAGGTATATGAATGCACAAGTTTTCACATATGTAGACGTGCATCTTTACATGAGTGCAAATATACAATTACACATAAGTGAACTCCGCTGTTAATAAAGATCACTTTTTAAACACAATTGTAGTCACAGCAGATAAACCATTTTGTTTTATAATATCGATTCAAGTGTGTTTGTTTTGGATGAGCTGTTAGGTTTTGTCAAAATAGCCATTTTCTTTGCTACCGTAAACATTAGAAAGTAGTATATCACTGGTCTTTGATTAATATATATATATCTGCTCAGCTTTTGGCTTCTCAAACCTCCATGGGTCTTTTTTTTCCCTCCCAACTTCAGTGTCAGTAAAATCTGATTGACGTAAAAAACAAAAGTCCCCAAAGTTCGTGGTATTTTTGGAACAGATATGTTTTCATGGATATTAAGAGCAGTTAATGTCCCTTTTAAAGTTAACAAGCTATAGATTTAGCAATTAAGCAGTAATCATGCTCATTAAAAAGAGTAATCCATTTAAAACCTAACAGATGTTCGTTCTGACAGGGGAATGGTGACGGCCCCATGCCAACGATAAGGCAGTAATGTTGAAATACTCAGGTGCAAGGTTAAATAGTGGAAGAATGTATTTTGTTTTCCTTTATTTTGTGGCCACATGTTGACAGTTGACTATTTAATAACCTACTAAATTGCAGTGGTCTCTTGATCCCTAAGCTTAATTTTAAATTAATGCTGAGCTTGCAGGATGTTTTTTTTCTTATAGTTTAACATTTATGTAAATCCTTTATTTTTTTATTTTTTTGCCCTAGCTATTTGTTTGATAAAAACAATTTATAACCCCAGAAACATAAACCACAGAGAGAAAACATTTATAGTCTAAAATGGTATATTTAAATTATTTGTCATCATAAACTGGAAAATGAATTGAGGTAAAGCTACTTTAATTGTAAAATTGCAGTCAAACTATGGGAATTATTGACTGAGGTCACATAATTACTTTATGATTGAGTGATTAATATGGAGGGCCTATGACAATTTTTGTACATTGATGCAAGAAGTGCATTGGCAACTTTAGCTTCTCAAGTGTGTTTACATACCGTCCTTTAAATGACTTGTTAGAAACAAAAGTCTATTAGATTAAAAAAGTTAAACAGTTGCAAAATTGCTCGAGACAATTTTGGAACGACTTGCATGTGTGGAAAATTATATATTGTTTTTGCTGATATGCAGGCAGGAGGTGCGGACCAACCATTTAGAATAGTATAGTTCATGCACCTTCAACTCAGAAGATGATGTTGGTGTTGATGGTTGGGGTATTGAAGGGATTCTGAATCCCTGTCGGAGTTGCCTGTTTTGCAGGGTTTGCCTCCCTGCCAGGTGTTTGACATTGACTAGAGCTGGAGATGAATGTAGCTAATGGCAACCTATGGAATTGACTCACTCCTGGGAGCCACAGCTTCATGCATTAAAAGTTTTTATTTTCAAAGCCCATCAGTTGCAGTGGGAGGGCTCTTGACTGGCCCATATGCCAGCACAAACAGTGACGAAGGATTTTTCTCCACCCTATACTTGTTCTGCTATGGCAGTCAAGCAAACAAATTCAAACCCTTACGGTGGTTGTCCACTTTGCAAATAGGCTGAACTCTGGAACGCATTTGAATCGACACATTGTAAACTGTTTTTAGGAATTTCATATTGGTCATCTTTAGGTTTCTATGATTATTTGTGTCATTTATAACAGCAGAAACTCTTTTATTTAAAAAGACTTCAGCTTATTGATGAGGCAGAAGACCAAAAAAGGATGCTTTGTGTGAGTGGTGGTATAAAAATACAATCAGGCCATACAGTTCTCATCTCCCATACCACACACAAGTGTTCTCTTCTTTTTACCTCCACATCATCTTGGCAGGAATCCTTTGTCAGAGGTGTTCATCTGGAACAACTTTGCCACACTTGTTTTCATGTTCTTTTAGATTACAGGGCAGCTGGTCCCAGCTTTGAAGCTCCCTTCTCCCCGTGTCTCTGTGCAATGCTCTTTGGTAATTAACTTTGTCCTTCTTTTATTTGTTCCAGTCACTCGCAGTCCACTCTTCTGAGCATCTTCTCCCTGGAGTACCAGGTTAGAAGTTTTCTTCCTTTGTGAGCCCTGACAGGTGCCTAATTGAATGATGAATGTCCCTTTATTTCTTTGTAATTGAACTGCCAGCTTTCTGATTGGTTTGGAGGACCCCCCAACCATATCCCCGTTTATTTCACCCCCCCCACAACACACACACACCTCCATCTTCTTCTCCACATTTATGTTGAGGTCCTTTTCTTTCCTTACCCTCAGTGGATGTCTGCCAAACCTTCCCATCCATCTGTCTAATAACATCTAGCCACTGCTTATTTGGTGGACCTGTAATAAATTATGCTAAACCATTATTATTCTGACAATAATAATTTCCCCGTGTAGTGCGGCTGTGTGTGCTAAATGTTTGCTGACTCGCACTGTCACTGCTGCTTTTCACGGCTGACAGCAGATGATGATAAATGGCCACTGCCGCCAGTGGCAGAAGGCAGCACAGGCAGAAAATGGAGTCATTTATCATCCCACTGACAGGTGTCAGTCACACTGCCCGTCTCTGTGGAATTACAATTTTTTGTGTAGTAGCTTTTAAATAAGTTGTTTTTAACCAATGCTCTTCCTCTTTTATCCGCTGTCCTCCAGCCTTTTGGCAAGAATGGCAATTGAATTGCATGAAAATGTCAGGGTGTGGTGTGTGCAATAATGTGAGTGTTTGATCGAAAAAGGGGAAATGAATTCAAGGTTTGAGTAAGGAAAAGGGGGGAGATGGGTTTAAACAAGGTTGCCTTGGAACACTTTGACCTCTGGTAAACCTTTTGAAATTGAATTACTATGATCCCTAAATCTCTTACTTGTTTACACAAGAGCATGTTTCCATTAAGTGGACTGTAACTCAGAATGATTTTTTTCATATATATACCATTATAATCATCCATATTTTTATGTTTGAAGTATTATAAATTTTGCTGCTGATTTATTGCTTTTATCATGGCAGAAACGAACCAAAAGGACCATGTCAAGACACCATGCACCTGATGTTACTGAAAGATATTACCAAAGGTAAAGTATTATGTTATGGTGTATTTTTAATTGCTATTGTACAGCTATTCAAATATTTGATTTCTTCTAATTTTTTTTGTCTTATATGCTTTCTTTGTCTTGTTTAAATTTTGACTTGGGAATGGACTTGCCAAAGTTACGTGAGAATAGGTGGGCCACCAAGTCAGTTATATTCTCCTTCAAACAAACTGCCACCCTCAGGATTTGTTCCAGACCTCTTGCACCTGCCACAGCTCTGTTCAAATTAGGAACAGAAAATAAATAAATAAATAAATAAATGTTTGCCTTATACAAGCTTATGATGAGATGATTATGTGTAATTCAATGAATTTGGCTGAATTAAAAAAACAAGGTTGTAAGGGGAAAAACCTCTTTGCATATTGCAATTAGCCTTTATCTAGCTTATTAGGCTTTTGTTCTGGGGAAAATAAGCCTGGATAATGCACTTCTAATCCACTTAGAACAGCAAACCTCAGAGATGATCTTGGCAAGATCTAAGGGGAGTTAGTTTTAGCTGGAGAGGGAAAAAAGGGCTTTTTGGGCGGCAGGGGTTAACTAACTATCATATGCTTGTCTGGCTTCAAGGAAATTTGAATCCCTCCAAGCAGTGCTGTTTTAACCGCACTGAGCTTGCCATATGCCACCCAGGGCAAAGTCATCAGGGACATTAGCATGTCTTGGCTGGCCTGGTCTAGCTCCCTCTTCCCGTTTTGTCTGTCTTTGAAAGCTGTTTTTATTTTTTTTTTACTTTTGTCCTTTGTTATAATGAAGGTATCTGAGTGAAGCCAAGGCTCGTCCCACAGCTCCAGTCCTGTTAGAGTTGGCCAATGAGGTAACAGTACTTTAGTTCTTTTCTAACCTATAAAATCAACAAATAATCTCAACTGAATTTGTTATAAAAGGATAAAGATGACTTGGCTGTAGTTTAAAAATGTTCTCCCTTGTCTGTTAGTCATTATCAAAATTGGTAAAATGATTCACTCTATTACCAATTATCTAATGTAATTAGCTCCAAGCACCATTAAGCAGATGTGAAAATACTTTTTTTGTTTTATTTTGTAATTTTCCAAATTGCAGTTCAAGCAGTGTAGCTACAAACTGCAGGCAGGTGAGGATGGGGGTCATTGGTTAAATCCCCTCTTCATCACTTCTTTAGTTATTTGCTTTAAGATGTCAGACTAGTGTTCTGAGTGATATAGTAGCAATTCTCTGTATACAACTTAAATCCAATTTGTTTTAGGGCCAAGAAACATAAAAGATATTTAAATACCTGCTGTTTCATTCATAAAAAATATTTAGCTTTTATATTGTACACTAATAAAAAGCATTCTTATTCACCATTTTAAAAAAAATCTTTTTAGTGAGTTTCCACTGGAATTGTATAATTCTAATTGTTTGAGCAAAGAACAGCTAAACTTTTCATTCCGAAAGACGTATTGCAATTTAAACAACAGTCAAATGTTTTTTGTACCTAATAATTGTTTTAATGCATATACAGAAATCCTTGTAAAATGTGTTGTATTCTTTCAGTTTATCTTTTTTTATTACTTTGAAAAGCTGTGCAAATGGTTTAATTATTTATCAGAAACATTTAGTGTTATTAAAGCTTACCAAAGGAGGGTTTTTAAGTTTAAAATCAGAGCTCTTTGCATGCATCAGTGATAACCTCAATGCTAACTGCTATTATTCATTCTCTATTTAATTGAAATATTGTTTTTTTTTTCTTGAAAGCACAGAGATAACGGTCTATGAACCATTTAACTGTCATTTTAATATGCTACTTAACATTTAAACCAAGCACTCATGCCCTCTCAGACTGCTAATTGATGTAGTTTTGTGTCTTTATGAGACAATATATCTCCAATAGATGAAAAAGATTAACAGTGATGAAAGCAGCTCATGGGTAATTTTTGCTTCAAGATGAAGTCCATGAATAAGAGATTCTAAACTCAGTCTTTTTGTGCTTTATAGGAGTCTTTATGCAAAGGTTACTTATAGGCTTAAGAACAGGTGCACTTATGCTGCAGTGCATACGACAGCTATTAACATTTTAGGCTATTATTTAACAATAATTATTTTCAACACTAATTCAAGGCTCTGTGAAGCTTAGTTACATGTTAAACTCGTGAAGTGCTGCCGTCTGACTTGAGAGTAAAGATGGACTCATGATTAATATGAAAATTAAGGAGGTGCAAGTACCTGAACTAATCAGGTGGCACTTATTCAGGCTGAGCCTGCATCAGTAATGCTGCCATTTTTCATGTGTCAGTTTCCAAGAATCTGATACTCTGTTGTTATTCAGTGGTGTGTACAGAGACCAGGCCAATAAGCACATACAGGAAGGATGAAGAAGAAAGAAGAGACAGAGAAATAATGGCAATAATTTGAGAGATGAAAGAAAACTACTGTGGCTGAGCGTGGCAAATATAAAGTCAGTAATGCTATCAAAGGCTTTAATAAAGAGACAAAGCCACACCTTAATCATTATAGACATCTTAGAGCTTTGTTTAAGCTGCCTTCTTATTGCAATATTATGGAAATGTTAACAAATACTAAAGTTGGTAAAAAGACATTGTTTAAACAGAGCGATTGCGGCCCCCAGCATGTAATCATAATGCATCAGAGAAAAGATGAAACACTCCATCCACGCTGTGAGCTGAGGGCATATTCACTTTTAGTCCCCAATTATGCTAACAAGAGGAAAAATGTTCTTTGGCGGTAAGAATGTTGTTTTATAATAAGCTAGTCTTCAAGCAATATTTTTATCCTCTCTGTCTTGGAGAGGCTGTGAAATTTAGTTGTGAAGGAATTAATGTTTTCATATTACTGTATGCTGTGTATTGTTTAAATGAAGGTCAAAAGTAATGCTTCAGGAAAACATAATATTGTATTACATATGCATGGCTTTTGCTTAATAATTCAACTGTACAATATTTTTTTTACATTAAGATAGTATTTACAATGGGCTTCCTTTTTTGAATATCACCATAATAATGCGAATACAATATGTTGTGAAATGGGATTGAGTGCAATGTGCTCATAAGAATCCAGTCATGTAGACACCTTCAGCATCAATCATTAGTTCTTCCTTACTTGTCAGGGCTTTTCCTTTCACTCAAACCAAAAACATTGCTCACATTTTCAGGTGTCTTTGTGTTCAATGTGTTCAAAGACAGCTTCAGCCATAGGTTTTATCTTTCCTATTATGGGTTTCATTCTCATAGCCCCTCAGGTGTGTCCTATTTGTTGCTGCTGTTTTGCCTTAGTGATCTGCCTATGATTAAAGCTCTCCATTGTCTCTTGCCTGGGTATAGCATGTGCCTTTTCTTACAAGCTGAGAGACTGGGAACGTCTCTTTGATATAAAAGCTTAAGCAATTCAGCCAGGTAACTCGGCTGTGTAACAGGGAGTCTCTTGTTCCTCTGGGAAAGGTTATTGCAAAGCAAAGCTTTAAAGGACCAATTTACAATGAGATTATCAATAGCTGGGTCAAGGTTTGAGAACAGAATAATATAATTTAGTGCTATTAAGTTGGGTATTATCTGTGACATCACTGAAACTTCAACTACTGGTGTAATTTCAGTGTTTAAATTCTCAGGTTATTTGAATTTTTTATGTAGTACTTTCAGCTGAATATGTGGAAGCTTGTCTCAAGGTTCGTAAATATATCACTTCTCATCATAAAATAATAATTCTAACATGCTTTGATTTTAAAGTCATAATAAGTACCTACTGGGACCATGTCCTGTTTTTATTCAGACACATTTTTTTTGTTATTGTTGTACACTAGGTGGATCTGTCTCCTGCTCTGATGGCTCGTATTATTCTGGACAGATTCCTTCAGGACATGGATGGTGGAATGCGTGAGTAACACTTTTCCATTTGGCTCTAAGTGACTCTTCACATCACTTTTAATTGCAGCATTTTGTCCACCAAATCGCTCCCTGTTTGAGTTCAGATTCCAGTCTATCTGCTGTATTTTCAGCCTGTCCAACCCTAATGACAGACAGACAACATTTTGTAGAAACTCCATTCTAGGGCACATGATTGGCAATTAAGTCCGGGGAGGACCACCCACCTCTCAACTGCAGTGTGGATCAATGCTAGCTCAGTTCATCAGTATTATTTATAACACTCTTGATTTCTTTCCTCACTCGTTTATCACCAAAACACTAATTTGTTCTTTGCCTTCAGTTATAGCCTCAACCTTTTTGTTGTTTTAGACGTACTGGGTCTGCATAGGAAACTGAGTTGAAGAAAATTGTGACAGGTAAAAAGCAAATGGTTCCTAGGTAGTGCTGATGGAGCACTACAGGAAAACAAGTTTCCAGATGCAAATATTTTGTTTACGGTAAATGTGTCAAAATTATTTTCCAGAAATTTTATGAATCATTTACCAAGAATGCTCTGCTTAGTGTCTGTCCCCCTGCTTGTGTTTTTTTGCATCTACTCTTTTCGTTAAAAAATATTATTTATACACTTTTCATATTTTTGTCCCTTGGGTTTTCAGTATAACATACAGTATTAATATTTCTATCCTTAGAACTGGGTGCAGCACAGACATGTGCAAACTGTTTTAAGAGTGAATTGCATGGTGTCTGAAAAGATGTGATTTCAATTTAATCAAGAGAAGGATTAAAGTGGATGTGTGTTATTTTCAATTTCACCACAGCACAGCCATTTGTCAAAGTCAAAGATGTGATTGCTTTGGACCCACCGTTATCCACTGGTTGTCAAAATACAAGTCTGAGCAGTTTGTAGAACAGGGCATTCATCCGGGAGAGATGCTCTGTCTCGCATAAATGCATGCTACATCCGTCCATCTCCATATGGTGGAAATATACTTTATTATTGCTCAGAATGCACTTGAAGCACATAAGTTCTTGAATAATTGGTGGTTAATTGCAAAGTTACATGGTTACAATCATCTACTTTTCGCACATACACTGATAACTCTTTTATATTCTCACTCATACACCAATAAGCACATTGGTGGGCAGGAGGGGATACAATGATATCCCTTCAGCACATTGCAGTGGCCAGAGATCAAACCACCCTCCAGTTGGAAAAAGGATCACCTTTCCACCGGGCCAATCTCTCTGTAATGCTGTAGTCACATTTATAACAAACACAATGGCTTATTATAGCTTCACAGTTATTTCATTTGTTATTCTGATTTATTATTAACTGCACTATGAATTCAAAACTTTTCCAAATGTTTGGCTTTATGCTGTATGCTTTGATTATTGCAGTCTGTGAAATCAGTGGCTGTGACGTGACTTCGGTGTTGACGTAGCTTCTCTGCAATCTCCTCATGACCTTTCACATAGATTTCTTCCCAGGTGGACTGTTGTCAAATAGTCGAATCTCCCTCTGTGTATATTAAACCCCAGTAATGTGTTTCCATTATGAAACAATGTAGGGTAATTGTCTTTACTGGTGATTAGCTAACAGGTTGGTTCAGTGCTATTGGCAGCCATATTTGTCATGCTCCGTCCAGCCCCAGACTGCATTCCGGTGTGTATGTGTGTGTTTGTAGAACACAAGAGGGCAGGGCAGGCAGGCGCACTGCAAAGATCAATAGACTTCTATATAAGGGACATTACCCCCAACCGGGTGAGTGGTTTGCCTTTGCCTAGCACTGTTGTTGTTTTTATTCCCCTACTCCTCTCTCTTGCATTTAAGAGAAACAGGAATGGGGCCTCTGGGACGATAGAATATATGTACAATCACCAGCTCTGGATCAATAGAAGGTTTTAAATTGTTTTTTTTGAATCGTCCTTGTTTTGTTTTGCTCGCTTTGCTGTCTGCCCCCCACACCTACACCCCAGCCCCTCACTCCCCACTAGCAGCACATGCCACCACAGGTCAGCGTGACGACACCACCACCAATCTGACCCTCCCCACCCTCCTTGCAGCGTCAAGTATTGGAGGGAGCATTAGTCAAGCAGGAGGGCTATCTGGTGGCGCTTGTGTATGAATCGATAAATTCAAAACAGTTTTATCGAATATAATATCAACAACCATAATGTTTTTAGCCTCATGAAAATAGACTGGACTTAAGGGCAAGAAAGATCACGTGTACTCAGTTGAAAAAATCTCAATATATGTTCAAATTCCTCTTAGGCTAGTGTTTAATTTTACACAGTAACATTTAACAACATTAGATACATTGTTCAATTCAAGTTTTTCTTTTCTTGAGTATATTTTCCTTTAGAATTTTGGATTTGAGTTGTGTAGATTTGAATTTACTACTTTTCTTACTTTACTTGACTCTTCTGTTGCATATTCCTTTTACTATATTATCTTATATTTCATGTTAGAAAAAGTGTATGTAGTGACAAAGGGCTAAGTTAAACTGATTTCAAACAAAATGGACATTTTTCATACAAAAATTAACGAGCAGTACCTATTTTCACATTCACATAAAAGTATTTGACATTTTTTATATTTGTTGAAATATTAAGTTCATTTTTAAACAAGTAAAAAGATTGTTTATATATGTTTATTAGAAAAAGTGCAAAATTGAACAGGTATTACAAAACAATATTATTAATATTTATAAATATATTCTCTCCTCACTGTCTTAGTATACATAATACAAAATAATCATAAACTGTTTTATTGTCATTGTATTTCAGCATCAGTAGTAGATACCTTTCAGAAGTCACCAGTAGACACACTGGGGGAGCTCCTGCTCTTTATTTTCCCCCTCGTACTATCTCTTCATCTTTCTTTCTATTCCTCCTTTGACAGGAGTTGATGTGCCTCTAGATTTAGACATACTTTTTTGAGAAGGCAATTTTGCTAGCTATTTGACCTTTTCCGTTTTCCCAAGGCCCAGCTCCAGATTAGATTGCTACTCCATGTTTTGTAACTATGTGATTCGTCCGCCTTTAAGATTTATTGTCACATTCCTTTACAGAAGCCTTGTACGCAAGGTTATAAATGTCCCATGTTTGATGTTAACACTGTGAGAATGTTAGTGTCTACTCGATTGCTTGACAGAATTCATAATAATTTCAGTGTTTTGCTGATAAAACGTGTTGATAATTGAATATTATACTTCGTTTTAGCCTCTTAGTAGTCACTATCATTGTTATTGTTCTTCCGTTCTTCTGTTCAAGTGCTCCTCGCTTCTCTACACCCTTCTTCTGTATGCAGCTGGTGTTTGTATATATGCAGCCTTTTTTCCACGTAATGAGAGCAAGGGCTCTTCATTAGCAAGAATGGAGGGAGTTAGGAAGAAGACAAAAAAAATTGTGTGTGTGTAAGGGGTGGGTGCAAGGGAGGTAAGCAGCACCGTGGCACCTCACTTGACAAGTATACTAATTACTCCTTTACAGCATAGGAGCTCCAGTCAGTCTTTGCCACACTCTAATGGCCTGACCTGGGCAGCATCTTTCTATAGCAGAGCCTCCCTTGGTCTACTATTACTCCATCTACACACACATTCACTGACACACACATGCATTCACACACACACTGAAATGTAGAGTTTCATCTCACCGCTATCAAGAAGAATCAGGTGGAAGCAGATCAGTTCTGCCCCAGTAACCTCTTCAGGGACTGGGTTCCTCCTGCACACAAGATACTACTACTATTATCAACTAACACCCACACACCACCATAGATAGTAAAAAAAAAAAAAGATGTTTTTTTTTCTGCTCCTCGTCTTCTACTCTCTTCGTCTTGCCCATCTTTTTTTCAGTGCGGGAGGATAAATTTAAAAGGAGTAAATTGGAAAATCAAATGAGGGCTTTAGGCAGCCGCAGAGATTTGCAGAGCTGTCGGCCAGTGTTGGAAAGGCTCATCCATCATGTCCCACAAGTAGTCAATTCCTCTAGTATCTGTAAATGTTTTCAGATATTAGCCAATTTATATGCTCCGAGATTCATCATGGAAAATCAGCTTTAGCGGCGCACATTATCAGAACCTGTCTCTCCCAAGCTCCATGAAGTTTGATGAACGAGTGCCCCTCCACAGCTCAATGGCTTGTGCATGGGGAGTGTAAGGGGAGTGGGGGTAGGCATACGAAGGAAATTGTTACTACCCCCACCCCCCACTACGGAAAGTAGTGAGTTTTTTAATTAATAAACAAACTTCCAGAGGAGCTCATCAGTGTCAGGGGCAATAACAATTGTCATCCATTATTGTTTATCACGGTCTTCCCTCTACAAATGTTACTTTTTAATGAGGTTTCTCTATATTTTTGCATTTCAGATAATGACTTTTTTCAGAGAAGATTAGTTACAAACACAGTAAAAAATGAAAACCCAAGCCAAGGTTGGGTTGTTGTTACCTTGCTGTGTATCTTGTTTTGGAGTTGCTTATAAAAACAGGCTTGTGATTTGTTTACACTAGTTGTTTTCTTTAGCAAATCCCAATGGATAGCATTTCACATCTGTTATTCTCTTCTCCTCTGTTCTTTCTGTTCAGATGTTGACTGTGTGATATGGTGCCTTAGTAAGAATTTATACCAACATGGGACAATTACAGTAAATTTGGTGAATGTTTACAAGGTGCAAAGTTGTGCTGCAGGGCTTTGTTCTTTGTGTCTGGTGCTCTTCAGCTCTGCTTTTTATTTTTCTGCACGTTTTGTTATGTGTGTAAATGTATTTAAAAAAGAAGGCGTGTGTGTACCAGAGAGGAGCTTAGGGTGTCATGGAGGTGTGCCGCTGTGCAAGGTGGAGGCATCTTTAATAAATGTATGCTGATGTTGGAGGCTGCAATGATGCGAAGGATGCAAGGGCCCTGTTGTTATTTACTGCTGTGTTTGTGCACAGTAGTGGATCCTGGGCTGGCAAATGGCATTACAGCGTGTGATGAATGAGCATTAGGGTAAACTCATTTTAAAAGCATCCTGATTTATTAGCAGCCTGGCCTTCCATTTTCAACAGGTCAATGCTTGGCTGAAATTCTACAATGTCAGCGTCAAGGTCACCTATTTATGGCTACTTTTAGCCCCGTTGCTCAAAAATAGCAGGGGAACATCATCTTCTCACTTATTATAACCGTCACTAACAAAAACATATTGGGCTAAAATATCAAAGGGCTTTAGAGACAGAAGAAATATAAGTCTAGTTCTAGTTGTTTGTGTTATGTGATAGACCAAAATGTGGTGGTGGTCAACCTCCAATTATGAGCCCTAGTAAGACAAGAGCTTTAATGGCTAACGTTTGCCTTCGGGGAGGTTTATTACACACTACTGTTTTGCAGAAGCAACGCCAAATCTATAAAACGACCATTAGGAAGAGGGAAAAAAATCAATCAAAATGCCATTAAAGTGGAATAAGTTGCCAATATTGCTGATGTGGTTGCAGGTCCTTTGATTTTCCTTCAGATTATTAGGCACAGTCGAGTAGTGACTTTGTTAAGGGAAACCAGTGTTTGTTGGGGAGTAATATGTCTCCTAGCTTCATAAAGTTTGCTGCCTCATATTTCCCACTTTATCGATTATCCATTATCATTTGTCAAGAGGTGTCCTAACTCAAGGGGAAAATATAACCCTCTTTCTTCACCGCCGCCTGCACTGCACAGGAGCATGGTATGGATTTGAGTGCAAAGGTACCAATCTCCAAGAAAAATGAGCAGCGAAATAAAGCACAGTCCTGTGCCTTGCAGCTCTAAGAGGGAAGTGTGGGTTTATGGGGTATGCTGGTAGAGCATCAAGGGTGGAAGAGATGGAAGAAAAAGCAGGTTGGTTGCAAAAAGAAAAAGCTTGAAGATGGAACAAACGCATAAAAGAAACATGGGACAAAGAGATGTGCTAAATGGCCATTTTTCCTCTTCCACCTTTTTAAGTTCATCATAGATGAGAATTCACAGCATTGTTCATTCTTTTTTTTCTCAACAAATAATGCTGTGTGTAAGGACCGAAAAGAAGAGTCTATTAAATTTATGAAACTATAAACTGATGATTATAATTATCCTAAGATTTTTAAGTATTGAAACTTTACTTAAAAATATTTTTCTTCAATTGTCTTATCTTAAATCGTTTCATTGTTTGCATTTCTCTGGTAGAACTTGAGAATTACTAAAATGTTGATACAGGCACAATCCATGCTTGAAATTTATATAAAAATGTTACTTGTAATGTCTCTGCACATCTGTTTTAAGCATGCGCTTAAATATGTCACTAAAATGGCATATCTTAACCATTTCGTCATACAATGATACAATCCATTTAATCCAAATCTTTTTAAGAAATGATTTAAGGATTTTTTTTGCTCCTACAGTAACTGCAAGCCAATCCAGCAGGCTTTCTTTTCTGATTTATAACGTTAGTAGAGCAAGAATGGGAAGAGAGATGCAGAATAGTCAGCGTTTATAACATAGATAAACTACATGAAGTGCCTGTGCTTTGGACTGAAACATTTATCTACAAAAATCTGCATAGACTTTGTAATAGACAAGTGTAGAATTACGACTTTAACTACATGCATGGAAAATTGCATAATGTTCACGCTGCTTTTTGTGTCTATATTGGCTCTGTTTGACATTTTTCATCTATTAAGAATGGCAGTAAGACATTTCTGTTGCATTTGGAAAATTACACTAATTATTTTTGTGTTCTTTTTCCTTTTTTAATTATATTCATTGCCTCCTTTTGATTCCTTTCTCTCATTTTCAGCCTCCAAAGGTGTCATCAGCAGCATGCTGAAGGAGCCATTTTTAATTCCAGACCAAATATTGGCCAAAAATATTTATCAAGTAAGGAATTTTAGTCTTTGGATATTACCCACGTATTGTAGTCATATTTTTTGGATTGAATACATAATTGTTTGTTACTCTTTAAATCTGACATCACTATACATAATTTGACATTGTTAGATGCCCCATTATTTGTAATTTTACAAACTCAATGCTATTAGGTTATGAGTTTTTAATTGTTGCACCTGCTGTACACACTCCATCACCATTGCTTCTTTTAGTTGTGAGAAGTACCTGTTCAAATGAAAGACCAAGTGATCAAAAAGAAATAGATTCTCAGACTTTAATATTTATTTACAGACATGTAGAGTTTACCACACATAACTCAGATCTAGTCCATTTCTGCCTCGGTCTCAAGACCCAGGAAAATGGCCCTAAATCACATGTCCTTACAATTTTTAGTAAACCTGGTCATATCCTCTGACGGTAGTCCCTTTTACCTCAGCACTGGAAAAAATGTCATTGTAATCAAGGAAGTGAGTTCTTGCATTGTTTAAAGTAAATGATTACAATCGAGCACAAAGTGTGAAATCACTGTGTATCTAAAATTCAGTGAATTTGTCCCGCAATATCTTACAATTGTTCAAGTCAAACGGCAGACAACAGTCATTCCTGTCAGTCTGCTTGCAGCTCCCCTGTCCCGTCCCGTCTTCCCCCCCCCCCCCCCCCCCACACACACACACACACACACTGTAAGGGTTTTCCTCACATCTTACACCCTCTCACCCACCCACCTTTTTTTGGTGTGCCATAATATTTCTTCCCCCTCTTTTCAGTGCACAATAAATGACTGCTGTTATGGACCGCTGGTAGACTGCATCAAACAGTATCCTATCCCCATAAAATTTTAAGCTTGAAAATGACGAGGAGCTATTGAAGGGGATGAGATGTGTCTGGCATCACCTGACATAAAAGTTCTGCTTCATGGAGGAGGTGTTTCATCCCATCTGCCATACCACTATCAGCGATCTGAGGGCTCGAAGGCGATGGAGGGAAGAGCTGGAGGAGACGATAGGCTAATGTAAATTCATCTTCAGATGAATTCAGTGGATCAGACCCAATGTTCTGTGATACAAATATAATAATTTTAAGCACTGTGAAAAAACATTACTACACAATCCTGAAAATTTTCAATATTTTCTCTAACTGGATTACATTTAGTTTTGATAAACCTAGTCTGCTGACAGTGTGAGTTAGATTAGGCCAAGTGAAACTCTAGGTTTTATTTTTGTTTGTCAGAATACAACATTTATTTTTCATCCTTTTGTGCAGCTATAAATAACCTTAATAAATAATGATAAATAACTTAACCACTATTGGGACAGAATGGGAGTCCAGTTTATTTGGAGGTAACCAGCTGGGTAGCACACAAAATATTTCCTAGGGGAGGAGTCTTATTTAAATAATTGTAAATGCGTATGCATGTGTTAGTGTGTCTCACTATGCTTTGTTGGGTGTGGTGGGGCTGTTACTCTGTTCACAGCCAGTCAAGCCTGTCCCATCCTGCCCTCCTTTTATTCCACCCCCTCTTTTTTCTATTCAGTGGCAGTCCCCTCAGTGTCAACTGAAAGTCTGTTACTTTGCTGCAGAGTTCATAATAACCATTCTGCTGTTGTGTGCTTTCAAGGAACTCCAAACATAAAAAAACGTCTCTTTATGCTTGTGTGCAAGTCATGGTATGAATTCATTAGAATCTATTTTAAGCCATTAGTGTTTAAGCGTAACATGATGCTGTAAGAACATTTCCACCTCTTGAATTAAATAGGTTATTCATATTCGATGTTGAGCCTCAGGAAAAAAGTTCTACTGTGTTGCAGCGACCATCCTAACTCAGATTGGCAGTCATTCATTTTTTTTTTCTTTATAGGTTTTGTTGGAATGGGTAATCAGTGAAGTTTATGAACATTTTGTAAAACTGAAATTTGTTTTGTACTCTGCACTTGAGTTTTGTTTTTGTTTTTTTTTGGAGAAAGCATATTTAATTCCCCTGAAAGTATTGATTATGTCCTTCAAAGTCTTGATTGGAAGGGTTGGTTTCCCTAGATTTTCCCCTGACACATTTTTACAGTCTTGAGAAAACATTGTCATCACAAAGAGACATGTTTTCATCACGTACTGACTCCAAATAAAGTCACTAAAGACACTTGCCATTTTTGGCTGCTACATATTCTCCAAGTCAACAAGAAATCCATTCTTGAATTTATACAATTGATAAAAGGCTAAAATGCATTCAACATCATTAGTGTGTGTCTCTTTGCACAGAGGTAGTAAAAAACCTTGCTTGTAATTATTAAATGCTCTGGTTTATTTTATGTTCTTGTGGACCATTTCTTATTTTTAGTAGGCATGTGCAGTACTATTGTATGTTAGTTTCCTTAACTCTATTCCCAGTGTCATTGGACAAGAGCATGAAGTTCTGCTCTGTGACAAACTGAAGGAGAGAAACCTTTCCTTCCTGGGTAAGTCAATTCTTGACCTTTATATCACACTTTTTCTTTGGTCTTTGATATGTTTCTCTTAAGTATTATAATAAATCTCAAATCTGGTAGATGCTATGAATGCCTTTTTTTTGTCATTTGTTGACCATATTTTTTTATATTCATCATAGATGGAATGATGGGCTCTGAATTTAAAGCAGTGTCCCATGTCTAGTGGTCCAAATGAGTGCTCTGAATTACAGCCACAAAAGCTTAATCGATTCCCTGAAAGCCTCACTTTAATTAGCTTTTATCCACACTCTTACAGGTGTAACTACTACAATGAAAACAACAAAGTGGTTCCGCAGACTAAGTCGAGCTATTTTATTTTATGTTTATTTTTTTGTTGTTCTGTTTCTTTGTTTTTTTTATATGACTGACCACTCAGAATGAAACATTTGTCTATTAATTTATAATTGTTTAATAAAATTGTTGAACCAGTTTTTTATATCATCTTTTCTGAAACAGTGGCCTTGCTCTAATTATGTTAAATCACAACAGAATGGCCAGATATGAAAATGTTTGAGGGAGTTCTAAACAGTGTCTTCCTCCCATCCCCTCATCATATCACCATCCCCAAGGTCAGATGAATGATGAAAGATAAAAGTCATTCCGTCTGTCATTAAGACCATATCATTTATTTGGACATGAAGCAGTGACCTTTCTCCAGGGCTGTACACAGGACTGTTCTAAAACTGTCAGAGTTCGAGGGGCACGAGGGCCACTGAAGCAGCCTCACCCCCATCTGATAAATGGATTGGAAATAAGCTACCCAACAGCAGGGATGGCCCATTAATTTTAATCAAAGCTGATGTAAAAAGGCGATCACAGCCACATGAGAATATCAACAGCCCAATGTATGTGTGTATGTGAACAGAGGTTTCTATCTGGTGACACACGCACATCTACACCTACATTATCACAATCAGCATGCCCTTCTGTACCACAAACCTCTGACGGGCTCGCTGACCTGTCTCAGCTCTTTTTCTTCACCCTTGGCTGATGCTGCCTCCTCACCACCACTGACACCGCCACCCTCCATCTCTCTTCAATTTCCTTCCATGCCCCATTAGTTGAGCTTGGCTGGAGACAAAGAGGCAGGGCCTTGGAACCGAATGACCTGGTCAGCCTGAGATTTAATGGAGAAATCAGGTGTTGGAGGGATAATGACCAAAGCATGCCAGAAGTCAAGGACAATGGCTGCAGCCTGCACCGTCAGGAGTCAGGCTTACAGAGGCAGTAATGCCAAACGGGTCCTCTTGCTGTATATTTTATAAAGTGTAGCCAAAAGCCAAACGGCAACATGGGGTAAAGCTCTCTAATTAAGTGTAAGTTGTTTTTGTGCAATGGCAGCTAACATATGGCAGTATTTATTCATTTTATTGCACTTAGTGCCATTTTCTACCATCTCTTCTACTTTAATACTTAGAGGTCCATGGAAACATTTGATTAGGTTTTTTTTTTTAAATGAGTCCTTAACATTCTTCAGTACATTGAAATAGATTTTGTGTACTCTCCCCCCACACATACACAAAATAACAAATTTTTCTCTCTATTGTATAGATGAAAACCAACTGAGAACCATGGGTTATGATAAAACACCTGATATTATTCTGGAGGTTCCTGTTGGTAGGTATTTATTTTAGAGACGTCTGTACTTATTGTTTTGAATAAAACCACTACATATACACAGCATGTTGTATTGTTGTGCTCAGTTAATACATTTTGTCCAATATGATGTAAGAAAAGACAATGCTACCTTTGCTTTGTGTATTACATCAATTGCCCCCAGTTCTTTGAACATTTCTGTCTTTTATGTTTTGAAAAGCTGTGGAGGGACACATTGTGCATTGGATTGAGAGCAAAGCATCTTTTGGTGATGATCACAGCCATCAAACCTATCTCAAGGAGCAATTCTGGAGTTACTGGAACAGGTAAGCCTTTTTTATTTTGATCATTTGATCATTTATATTATTTGTATTGGCCATGTTGTTGGAGTTATTTTCTCAGTTAAGTTGTTCTTTTAGTGACCACAAGCCACTGTCAACTTTTTAGTAGTATAAAAACTTTTCATATCTATATCCAACAACTCCTACCACTTCCTTACTTGTATAGGCTGCTTTCACTGCAAAATTCCACATGGTATGTTTGTACATTACACCACTTCCCCATCAAGTTGTGTTACTGAAGGCTTTTGCAGCCTGATAGGTTTGCCTGCAAGCTTGATTGTGTTGTAGAATACAGACATTGTGTTGGAAGGGAAGCTAGGAAGTGAGTGATTAATGCGTTGCATCTGTTGTCATGAGAACCTTTGAACAGGAACAGGCCTTTGTGATCTGGCCGTTGTATAAGTTGAAGTGTGTGTGTGTGTTTGCACTCACGTTTCTAAATGAATTGTAGAAATAACAACTGACCTATATTATTGTGTCTTGAGAGATCATTTCTGTACCTCATGAATTGGTAAGAATATTTTTCACTGTTACATCTTACAATAGTAGACAATGGTCCAAACTATAGTGCTATCCAAGTCTATTGCAATTTTAATGCTCTGATAAATCTTGAAGTTGGAAATGCCAATCACCTTATGTTAGATACCAACAGAAAGATCTGTTGTAACATGGAAAAGTGTCATCCAGTTTAATGGAGAAAAATATGTTTGACAGTACACTAAGTTGTAAATATTCATTCTAACACACACACACACACACACACACACACACACACACACACACACACACACACACACACACACACACACACAC
>JAVKLF010000002.1:6748891-6759242 GCA_034783495.1 Millerichthys robustus
GGCCTGTAGCCAGACAGATGACTGTTTGCTTGGTCATGAACACTCAAAATTCAGTGAGACTGATACTGAAAATTTGCCATATTTCTCACAATTTTGAGTCACTAACAGTTGCACGTCAGTAAGATACAACCTTTACCAACTTTTTTCTTTTATCTATGAATTACACTTGAGGTCCGCTCAAGCATGGTATAACAACATTTTAGATGTATTTGCCCTTATCCTGACTCACAGACACCACACATGCAGTCTTGTGGTTTTAAATAGATTTCTTGTAGAGGAGACATCATTTGCAGCTATCACCATAATAGAGTTTATTAATATCAGCATCTAGTGTTAATGAAAGCCACTCAACGCATTGTAACTAAAGAGATCAAGCCATTTTCATGATGTAGAGTGTCATTACTGAGAATGCGGAGTCAATGTCTGAGAAAATCACTGAATATTAACACTTACTCCACCAGAGGCTTCCCTTTTTTATTTACTTAAATGATACTGTTTGTCATTATGATTCACTGCTTGAAGAAGACGTTTTACTTTTTTTTAAGCCAACTTTCTCATGATTTATTCTTGGGTCTTTACAGAGCTGTCAGAAGTAGACCGCTTGGATTTAGGTAGTGCCTTAAATGTTGTTTGAACTAACTTTTGAACTCTTAGCCGGGAAGCCCTCTTTGCACCTTTATTTGGTTTTGCTCCATATTTACAACAGACCTAAGTGTGTCAAATCACTTTTCTCCATGACACTGTGGATCTCAGGAGGCACCAGCCCATGTTACACATACAGAGCACACTTGTCCCTCAGATATGTGTTGCTAATGTGTTAGGCGACATGCTCAGTTAAGAGACTTAATGAGTTCCAAACACTGATTAAAACTCCTCCTTGTGACTGGAGGATGTTTAACCCTCCCGCTACCCTGGGGTCAAAATGACCCCACCAGGCCTCAGTCTCAAAACTGAGGCCTGGATGGTCACGGGACCCAAGGGCAGCGGGAGGGTTAAAAACGTAGAGCATCAATCATTCAATTTCTAACTGTTTTTACAATTCACATAATGTCATCACGCAGGGTTCCTGTATTGTGTTGTTGTACTTTTAAAGTAAAAATAATGTTATTATTTATTAACTCAATTACATGTGTAACTAAAGTAGTCAGTCAGCTGTCAGACTGTTTTAGAGTGTGTGTGTGTTAGCTGATAAGCTTTTGGTTAATTTGAGTGTGTGGCTGAGGGGTTTGGAGTTTTTATTTAAGAGGGTGAGGTCAGAGAAAGTGATACTGATGGTGGGAGATAAAAAAACTGTGATAGTACTGTGAGGTCAATAAAAAGAGGTTTTGGGTAACGGTTATTAATAAATTAGCATGATAATTACTGCAGATAGTTATTGATCTAAGATGGACCACCTCAAATCAAAGTTTAGATTATTGAGTAAAATGCCCAAGGGAATTACCATAGATCACAAAGCTGAAACGTATATCAAACAGTTTCTCCTCTTGCAACACATGAGCTCATCCTTAACACATTTTGAAAGTTGGATCATAAATGAACTGTTTTCAGGGCCAGATACTAAACCATGAAAATTAACTTCTTATTTTAGAACATGAATATAATCTAGTTTTATTGGAGATATTCAAAATTGTGCTTATATACAAATTGCTTCATTTTAAAAACATATTGCCTAATATATAGCCTAAATCCACTTTTGAGATTTTTATAAAAAGCTATTATTCCTATAATAATTAAGATAAGTGAAAAAATCTTGTAGTTGCTACTTCACCATTTTGTAAAGCAGTACTCCTTTGCACCTAAGGAGCAGCGCAAGTAAAAATGTGGACAATGTAAGATTAATTACGTTTTGCAATTGATATGTTTTGATGGATTTCTAATTTGGGCATTTTAAATAACTACATACAATTGAAAAAAGCCACACCTGGCAATGAACACCACAGTGCAACACTTTTAAATGCTTTGCACTATAGGTGGGACACTCCCATAAATATCTATACTTAAGAAAAGGGAGCAGAATAATAATAATAATAATGTTGTTGTTAATCTGTAATTGTTATTCCTAACACAAACGAGGCTTGTGCCAATTGTAAATCATTAGATATTTTTGTCCTAATTATGTCTGTTTTTATATGAAAACTGTAGGTTAGTTTCACTTATGAATATTGATTGTCATAAATGTATTGCCATTGAATGTACAGATGCATATTTCTCAAATAGATTTAATTCTGTTTCCACAAAAAGCTTTTATGTATGCAAAGATTTGTTTAAAAGTGTAAATCACTCTTGCATTTTAATACCTGACCTGTGTCAGAAACAAAAATGTACCAGTGTGTGTGAATAAAAAGTGGATAGAGTTAGGGATTTTAGAGCAGAAGGAGCAACTGATCCATAAATGACAGTTGTTACTTTAATCATTCAATGTTTTGTAAGAATAAACTACAGTAAATTGGCTTCTACTGCATTGTGCAAGTTGCAGCACACTGACACTCCCACATTTCTGTGTTCATTTTACATTACCCAAATATCCATGCAAAGCCTACTGTGAACCACATCCTGCCTTCTATTCAACTTAGTTCTGATGTTTGCGTAGTTGTTGGCGATTATAATGTACAAGGTGTGCTTCAGTTGCGTACCATTTGTGTTTTACATACCTGAGCTTATGTCGTTGCATTTGTAAAGAGAAAGCAGGGAGAGTGTGACAAAAAGGATTCTATTCTTAGCTCTCGTCATGTTAATAACTTGTCTGCGAGTGGTTAAATCTTCTGTTCAATTCCTGTTATTTATGGTGAGTAGGCTGTATAGTTTGCAGTAAGGGATTATTTACCTCCCTGTTCTATGCTGCCCCTCTGGGCAGAGTGAGCCTTTAAACATCCGATTTGTGCACAGAAGCTTTTTTTCTATCAGTGGTGTCATCTTTGTCAGGCTGGCTGGTTGGCTACAAGCACTTACTGTAAGGCTATTAAAATACACAATGTGGTGGATTTACAGTGATTAGCTGCAGGGCCAAATCACCTGGCAAGCAAGCCCTGGATCACTGCCACATTCTAAAATTCCACACCCTCTAATACATCATTTAGCCATATTCTAACCCTGTAAAAGCTGACCTATGAAAAACAGGGCATTTGTCACTGAGACACATTTTGTTTTTGTCTTTTGTGTTGAGCAGTTTTCATTTTCTACTCATTTATCTATACTTTTTGAACCTGATCAATCATGATGCAGTACGTCTTTAAAAGAAGTTGAACAGGTTTCGTACTTGCATTCTAGAGAGCAATAAAAGACTAAATAAGGCTCATGTTTGGCAGTGCTTTAGCAGCCCAACCCTGTGACCTGACGTATGGATGATGAAAACAAAGAGGCCCTTATGGAGAGTCCTTAGAGGTGCAGAGTTCACCCTCAGGTAGAGGCTTGCGCTGTCTAAATCATTTCTGAAGCATTTGAAACAATTCTGTGTGGTATCACAAAAGTAGAAAGGCTGTTTTTCAGTTGCAAGTAAACTTGCCTTGATGTCTTCATTTATTTTTAGATATTTCGTTGTCATGTTATGTCATGTCATTTATTTTATTAAAAATATTAGGCAGTTCTAAAAAAAAAAATGCTCAGAAAATGGGAAAAGTTAATCGTTGTAATTTAAAAAATAATGACTCAGGTCGGATTGATTTAAGTTTCATTTTTACTTCCAAAATTTGTGAAATGTTTAAAATATTTTTTTCTGTACATTTACACATTATTTTTTTTAAAAGATTGAATTAGATTTTTTGAAAGTCATACATATACTTTATTTAAATAAAATACAAAAAAGTATAAATTCTTGATTTCTATTCATGAAACTTTTTTATTATAAATATAGCCTAATATCAGCACCATGTTTCAAACAGTAGAATTTAAAACTTAGAAACATTGCTTAACATAAAAAAAAATGAAATTGAGTCAGAAGATATGGTAGTCTCTCAGAAGCAAAATTAGTTTACCTCCAATAATATAGGCAAATAATTTATTACATGAAGTTATAAAAATCCAAATAATTTATTTATAGATTTCAGCATGTACAGTGCATAAGGATTCATAAAACCCAAAGAAATATGTGCACATTTAAACATACATTAAGTTTAGGCTTTATTATTATTAAATTGCTGTATCCTTAAAGAGGTTGAAAACTTAAACTATTATTTAAAAATGAAAAAAAAATAAAAATAGTCTCAATCCATGCCTTCATTCAGTTTAAGCTGATTTATGATGAAGAAGTGAACATTTTTTCGTTTGATGAATCCACATCTTCCATTCTTGCTGGAAATCCTGAAACTCCTCATCTTCTTAAAAAGTCACAGACCAACATCCCATTTAATACAAGCAGCATCCCTACACTGGAGACAAGAGCCTACATAAGTGATTCTCTAAGTTTTTTTCAAGCCCCATATGTTGTCTTTAATTTTTTTAATGTTCCAAAAAAAAGCATAAAAAATTAGACCTGGACTTGTGGGAAGCAGAAATCATTACGATACAAGAACAAGAAAATACTTGGCTTTCAGCACTACATTAATTGCTTTTTACAACTCCTAAACTTTGAGCCAATGCGACAATCAAAATGATGGAACACAGTAAACATGCTTCTATTTCCTTTTTTAACCTGTTGCTAGCATAAGACATTAAAAAATAAAACAATAAGATGTGTCTGCTGTAGCAGTTGACATATAAGCTAGTTCGAAATTGTTGGAAAATCATTTCTTTCTTAGTTGCAGTATTTATTTTTTTAAAACACCGCCCCTTATAACTATTGCATGTGAACACTGTCCATTTAGATGCAGAGATGTCATTCTGTCCTCGGCTCTGTTGGAAGCTTTCACTTTATGGTGTGCTGCGTGTGCACAGGCAGCTAATAACACCGCCTCTTCACCATTCAAGGCTTTTTTGTTCCTGAGTGCATGCCTTGCTCTCATTAAGCTGCAATAGGAAGATGCTTGGCCCCTGCTGGAAATGTGACCACCAGCCGCTCATTAACACTAACGAAAGCATGGCTGGCAACACCAATCCACGCCCAAGCTCGTCAAGTGGCTTTCTTGCGGAAATTAAGTGCATTTCACAAACAATTTCACCATCTTGTTACATAGTTAGGTGTTTATTAGAAGATGACAGAGTCTGGTTTTGAGGTTGTGTGTAAAAAGCACATGCCAGGTTGCAATAAGTTGCCCTACAAATTAGAGTTTAATTTGCTTACAAATTTAAACTGCACTTCCATTCACTTCCACAAGAGGTACACTGTACCAGAGCCTAAATATAGTAGTAATATATAAAGTTTCATATTTGTAGATTCTCACTGCAGTGTTTTGATGCCGTTTGAAACTTTTTTCCAACTTAGAATCTTGCTGTAGCTATCGTGCATAAACTTTGCCCTCTGACCCTCCCACTTTGTTATTGTTTCTACTCCCTGTCTCAGATTTTTTTTTTATCTCAAGGTCCTTGTAGTATTGACTTGTATTAATGTTGAGTAGGTTTCAAAGTCCATTTATTTTCTTTACAGTATGGAAAGGCCTTGGTGACATGGCTCCCCAGTGTTTATAATTTTGCTAGTTTCAATTTGTACTTGGCCTCCCCTGACAGACCTGGGACATGATGTATCGTGCACCGCTGCCTTATCTGTTGATGTACAGTTTTAACCTTTTCAGAGGGCTGCCCCTCCCCACTCTGTTGAGAGCAAGCTCCCTTTTTTCCCCTCTTTCCAGCCACACATTCCCAGCCAAAGCACAGGAAATACATATAGCATGGTGACTGAATGAAAAGTAGAGCATAACCTATTTTCAGAAGTTGTCTAATGTAAATGTTTAGGTTGTGTCTTCATAACATTTCCATATTAAGAATTGGTGGCCATGTAGAGCAGTGGACCATGAAGATGATGAGAGTTTTGGGGTTTGGGGGCTTGTGCAGTGCTAAGAGGCTGAGCTATGAGTGTGACATTGTGGTGAACTTGCAGTGTGCATCTGCAGGGCTGTTAGCACTCTGGCCCGTTCGCTCATAGATACAGCACCGTAAATCACACACTGTGAAAGCATAGGATGGAGTGCAGGAGCATGCAAGGGCCTCTTGGAGGGAGGGGTATGCATGTATAGTCACATATTTTTTCTTGTGCATGTTTCTCCACAGAAGTGCTGTATGTAAAACATGCACCGCCTCAAGGCTCTGGTCAACACAGCATGGTGCCGGTATATTTTTACAGTGGCTCAACAAATCAATCAAAAGATCGTATTTTCGTTTTATGTTCTTACAGTATTTCATCAAAAGTCAGCTGCTTATACGTTTAAAATAATTTCATATAACATAGATTGCATGTATCCACACAAAATGCAAAAAGTTATATATCACTATCAAAATATGGTACCTATGTGATTGAGTCCAAAACTTGGCATCAAATGACGTATCACATGTTCAAGATTTTATGTACTTTACCTTGGAGCTGAACTTCCACTGCTCTCTGTGGCCCTTTGGTCTGCTTCCTTTTTCATTCTCCAGAGGCCCTGCAGCATTGTTAACTGTCTGAGAGTAGAATATCTGGAACCAGAATGCTGTCAGGCCTCCTGAAACAGGTCATGCACATTGGAGCTGAAGGGCTATCCAGTCAGAGTTCAACCCAAACATGTCTTTTATGCGTGACAACCAATGTTCAAAGAATAGACATGATCTATATGAGGCAGAAAGGGCCATGGGTGGCTCTTTGGGGCTTATTAAATAACTTGACAGAAGATATACTTTCTTAGAGAAGTAGTAAAATACTTTTGCACTTTCCTAGTAATATCTCAGAATATAGCAGAACCTAAAATATGCAACAGCTATGGTTTCCTCAACATAGTAGCTCCAAAAATATTACGGCAGAAGGCAGAGGAAAGACCGTAAAAGTACATCTTTAAACATTGTGATTTTTTTTCCCCATGAGAAAGTGCAGTTCTAGACAATCAGAATAAAGTTTATTGTTCTATCAACGTGATTGTGAATCAAACTGTTGAACACTGGACTGGCAGACATGAAGTACCCCATGCAGGATGTTTCAGTCTCAGACTTCGTGTTGACCTTTGCATTCTTCGCCATGTGCCAAATGATTCAGATGACAGGATTCAGAGGCCTGTGGTACAGTGTTTGTTATTTTTAAGAATAGTGTTATTTCACTGCCATTGTAATATGATTGAGAGAGTATCAGCCATCTAAAAAACATCCTTATGTACTAAGTGGCTTTTTTTGTTTTATTCAGGACACTTTTCCTGTACGGTGATCAAAAGAATACATCAAAGCTAACATAACTATTGCAAATCATTCAATATCTTTAGTTGTTTTTGCTTTTTTGGTTGATCTTCTCTTTCCAAAGTTAACATTTAAAAGCATTATGTTGACGTAAATTTGAAAATATATGTATTTTAGTAACAAAACATCACCGTTGTTTCTTTTATTTTGTGCTGTAGGTTTGGCCCTGGTCTCGTGATCTACTGGTATGGTTTCATAGGAGAGCTGGACTGCCAGAGAGACCGAGGTATCTTACTCAAGGATTGTTTTCCTGCAGACATCGTCACACTGTGTCATACCACCCAGCAGGAGCGATCAGAAGAGAGCCATAATGAGGATAAAGAGTGAAAAAAAGATTAGATGTGGAAATGGGAACAAGAGCAACAAGAAGGTGAAGGTTAGAAACTCTGAACTATGCAAGGGTGGATTCCTGCTATAGATCCGGAAGCAATTTGGTTTTCCTGCAGCATGAAATCAGCTGGCAAAAATCTGCAATGAACTCCACCTGACCCTCTTTCTCTTTTCGTATCTCGCGTTCTTCCTGCCATTCACCACAACAAAGCAGCCTGATGTAAACACACAACAGCATTCTGCATATTCGACGGTGCACATCCAGACTGCTTGTGGTCAACACCTGGCCTTTGGATGGCCTCCTCCTGTGGACTGCCATGCTACACACCAGAACCAGAGCAGGAGTGCTTATCACACTCAAAGCCCTGGCCTTTGTCACTTTTTCCTCCTCCATTCCATTGGTAGATAAGAGATGGGTGTGGTCTGGTGGCTTGGTAGACGCCTGCCCCTCACCTGCTTCACTCAGTGCCCTCTCAATAACTCTGCAGGGGGGAGTAAACAGGATCATTTCTGAATAAAGCTGCCCTGATGACCTTTTTTTCCTCATGTTTTTTCCTGTACAGTAATTTAAAGCAGCTGTTCCTCTTGTATAAACTTAGTTTGTCAATAATGTTATATTACTTCATTATTAATGATTAAAAACTGTGACTGATATGATAATTTAACTAGGGATTTAAAGTGCAAATCTGTCAAATATTGTAATAAACTAATCATTTGGTTGGAGAAATATGTGGGAACATTCTGAACAGTATTTCACAGTTTAACTACTAATTATTGAAAACAAAAACTTTTGTATAATCAGCCCCCAAACACACGATGGTTTTCAGTTTACAGTAAAATAAATCAGTGCAAATTATTTTATATATTTGTGAAACTAGCTCGCTTACTCTGTATGTTAGCCAGTATGTTAAAGACTAAAATAAGTATGATAGTATCCAAAATAATATACTAGAGCACAGTTTTTAAAAAGTGTTAAAAAGATGAATTAAGCCACATTATAAAGTTCAGTGAAACATATAATAAGAAACAAACTTCTTTGACTGTGAACTATTGTATCTCTTTGACTTTAATAAATGTTTTGTCTAACTGTTACCTATATGTTCTTGCTCTCAGGATTAGCACAATAAATTTTATCTACTTTACTATCTCTTTGGCTGTGAATGGCTTCAGGTACATCCACCTGATTACCATGTAAAGGGGATGACTATCTAGTGGTCGTCTGTTGCTCATTTTTATAACCTACGTTTTATGAGGAGATACTAATGGAAGAAACACAGCTGGGCTTGGGGAACCAAAGCATAAAGTTGAGTGATGCTTTTAGAGTCTGATATGCACAGCCTATAGGAGGTCTCTGTCTTTTGCTTTACGGCCCACAAAACGGCAGAAGGAAAGAAAAAGAAAAGGTGAAGAACCTTGTATAAAAGAGGAATCATTTTCCATATTCCAAATGCACAGGAGCTTTGGTTGTTGCGAATCTTGTGCTGTCCTGCAGGAAGATTAATCAAAGCTTACCGTAGAGGAAAATAAAATGCAAGTAAAGAGGTTTTTTTGACTAAACTTCATGATAACATTTTGTGTTACAGAAGAGAACTTTTACTTGCAGAATAAAAACAAGTGTTCCCAGTCAGTCTGTTCATGCAGTTACAGAGATATGGCATGTGGGGGTTAAATACCGTTAAAGTGTTGCTTGATTTGTTACCCTTAAACCTCTAACCCTCAGCCGGCTCCTTTCTAGGCCTTGATCCCTTCATGAGGAGGCCACTGGGTCACCACTGGGTCACCAGGCAGCAATGGCTTCCTCTGTCACCCCCCCGCCCAAACCACAAACCCACCCTATGTGGTACAAAACAACTGTCGCCATGTGTCCAGTTAAACTCTGCCTTATTTGCCTGTCCATGGTATGCTTAGACATCAGTTTGACTCCTATTGCCCATGGAAAAAGCAAAACGTTTTTACATAGAGGGAAATTTCTCTATTGAACAAGAGCAGAATAAATGGGAAAACAGCAGAATCAGTTCCTCTCAAGTTTCAAGCCTTCCTGCCATTGTTTTCCAAGATGGCTGGTGCACAAAAGAGAAGCCAGGGTCAGCTCCTATAAATTAGCTTCTGCACACAATGTGTACTAAATACAGCTTTTTTTAAACCTACTTCAAAGGCATCAATGTCAGCTGACATGATTTCCATGATGTGAATGCAAATGTAAAAAATAGCCTCTGTCTGATTATTTTTAATAACTACACATCTTTATTTAGTGTTTTCCTTGCCCTTGTCTTCTTCCCCTTTTTGGATACATTGTTCTTGTTGCGGTAACAATCAGGCTTTGCAGTGTTTTCCAAATAAGGTCAATTTGGAGAGGTTGCTTCCTGGAGCTGGGAGGGCGCGTGATCCTAAAGAAGCATCCAGAACAAAACAAATATGAGTATAATCATTTGAGTGTGTCAAGGAACAAAAATACAGCATGGTATAAATTATGTATTAGTTGATGTGTAATCTGTTTACACATTTCATTCTTTGCTATAATATTTGTAAATCTGTGAGTCCCATGTGTCAGATTAGTTTGATGCTGTCCACAGTATCCACTGTGTCTGGTCTGGGCCCGCAGGCTATTGGAAGTCTGCTTTCCACTCAGATGTACAACTTGGCCCAATCTCTTCCCGTTCCTGCTGTTTTATCCTGCTTCAGCCAAACTGTTAGACCTCTGAGACTTGGAGAATGAGAAAAGAAGGACAGAACC
>JAVKLF010000002.1:6794393-6806256 GCA_034783495.1 Millerichthys robustus
CACACACACACACACACACACACACACACACACACACACACACACACACACACACACACACACACACACACTTCTGTGCTTAACCTGTCAGAACTGGCCAAACAAGTTTGTCAAAACTGTCAACCGCGATAACCCCATACCTAATCTTTAGCCTGCCTACGCACAAAACAGAAAACATTTTGATCACATGTATGCAGCCAACGAAGATAAACAAACAAACAAAAAATACTCATGAACACATGTTGACAAGACTTTCCAGGAGGCCTAGTGCATATATCATTTTAAAATGCTAGGGAACAAAATGAGTGGGTGCAGATTTGCAGTGAATACATTTATCTTTCCTTGAATGCATGTATCCTGGTGGTGGCGCTTTCATAGACAGCAGCTGAATGGAGGCTAATGCCAAAAGAAGACAATACTGTGAAATCCCCATTTCAGCTTTGCCAAGATTTTTACCTGAAAATGGAATTCTCCAACAAGCGGCTGCAATGAGACTATTTGTGTCAGGTCCAATCTAAAAAACATTGGTTGATATAAATGGCAGACCTTGGGCTGCCTTGCTCCCTCTAGGCCTGCTATGAAGCATGACAAAACAACAGTGATCGCTGGTGACAGATGTCTTTAAGGGCCAGATTAGGAGTCGGGGCGCACGCAAACGAAACAAATGAGACACTATGTGTTTCATTCAGGCGCTCTAAACAGAGAACAAGCATGCACGCGGTCTTACGCACGCACAAAAGCATGCGCAAACACAAATACACACAGATGCATAAAACGCATTCAAAGACATGACACTTGCAAATAAAATCACAGGAAAACTTCTTTTTTTAAAGATGGCATAAATCCTTTTCTATTTTCAGATGGTTTCAAGCTTTATTGACAGACATTCCTCTCTTCAAGAAACCCCCCTCTAACTGTCAAAACTTCTGCTTTGTCATTTTCCTCCTCACGCTCATCAAGAGATCAAAATCCGTAGCTGGTAATGCTCGACTGGCTTGTGCTAATTGAATCAAATTTGAACATGAAATGCTAACAATTGCTCAAGAAGCATTTTCTCATTTACTGCCAAAATAATTGATGTAGATGAGAATTTATATCAGCAGACAGGAGGATTTCTTCTTCCAGGTAGCCATGCCTCTTTAAATGTTTTAATTAAAGGACAGATTAAAAAATGGTTCTAGGAATGTGCACAATTAATAACAAACAAGACTAAGATTGGACAAATAATGAGGCCCTGCTGCCGAGGAGGATTAATCTGATTCGTACTTGTGTACACAGACCCCTTTTAATATGCTAAAATCATTAACAAAGGAACAATGATAATAGTTGCATAGAAATACATTTTCTGATTGCCAGGTGCTGACATTTCCTTGGCTAACAGAGTTCCTAAGGGGGTGTGTATGTGTATGCATGAATGAAATGTGTGTTGAGGTTCTCAAGAGATGGCATTATTTACAGAATCTTATATAAATTAAAAACCTAGAATGTCCTGCAGGAATGCATATTGCCTGCCACCTTTCATGCCTGAGTCTCAAACTAAAATCTTGTTATAGCTAAAAATGAAAAGCCATTAAAATAACATGATTATATCTTCTGTGATCCAGCATGGTCTGTTAGCACTTGGAGAATGTGTTACTTATGAATGACTCTCAGCTCCAAACACGCCAAACCTTAGCTCAATATCTGTAAAAATCACTGAGGTGTAGCCATTTTTGTGCACGTTATGGTCAATTAGCTGAGGTAGCCATCTTGAATTGGGTTGACTCCAAAAGTAAATCAGTTGCAGATGTACACCAAATGATTAATTCCTAAGAATTTCATTCAAATTTGTTTAGTGGTTTATGAGTTAATTTGCTAACAAACAAATAAACAGAGTTGACTTCAAAAATCCATGCTAAGGTTATAAATAAAGATGTTGCCATGTGTTCTGCTCAAAGTATGTGTTGAGGATGGTGCTCACCTACTTTCACTCAAATCTTTAGTTCAAAAACCTGTTGTAAATGTCAACCTAATGAATTATTTGTGAAAATTTCATTAAAAGCTATCATTATTAGCATTAAGCTAACAGTACAGAAAAACATACACAAGCAAAAACATTGCCATTCTGGCTTTGCCTTCAATGGCAGGTGATTATGTTACAGTATTTATGCACATTGTCTTGACAGTGACATTTAATAAGAGTGCAACCTTTTCTTCACCCCCTTTTCCTTTGTGTTTTTACATGACCTTGGTCACCATCTAAACACACTTGCAAATATACCAAAGCAAACACTTCCTCCTACTCTGTTTTTAACACACACACATGCTACAGAGACCTGCACACACAAACATCCAGACTCTAAGGTAGGGATAGTGTAGTACAGATAGGAGTAGCCTAGATTGGAAATGAGGAGTGGGTCATTTACATTGTATTAAGGCTTCCTCAGCCTCATAGGCCTAGACCCGGTCATCAATTGCCTACTGTCAGCCACAGCGTACTCTAGCCCGATGATAAATACACCGGCCAGCGGCACGGTTCATCCAGCAGCCACCATGTAATGAATGGTTTGAACAAACAAGAAAGATGTCTCATCAAGGAGAGTGGGGACGTTAAAGCCCCCTTGCACACAAAAACCCCTGAGTAAGGAGATTTATTCTTACTGCAATAGATACAACACTAAAGAAAAATCCTATTTTGTCTAGCACTCTCCCATTAACCTGCTCATTCTCTGATGTCCAATGATGGAGCCATTCTCCAAATCTAAGTTATGATTTGGGTTTTGGCATATGTACAGTCAAGTATCCACACACAAAAAAATTATAACCACATTTAACAAGCATGCATAACCTTTACAAAACCTTTCCTTATCTGCTCCCAACTCTCCGTATTAACATTCTTGCTGACCTTTTTGCACTAACACATATACTGTATGATATGGTTAAGGTTGCAAGCCACCCACACATTTACATTGTGGCAACTTTCCCTTAAGCATGGTGTTATGAAAACTCAGCTACAGAAAAGGGTTCATGATGGCAATTTAAACACACATACACACACAGTGATACAAGAAGCAAGTTGACTTGATGGGCTTGTTACAAAGCTGCAGCGACCGTGAAATTGGAGAATGACTATTTAGACCTCTGGGTAACCTCTTAATGTTAATTGCCACAGTAAAAAAATGAACAAACAAAAGAACAACAAAATCAGACAATCAAGAAAATATATAACATGGTTTCAATAAAACAGAATGATGAAAAAGACATTTAAAAAAAAGAGGATCACACTAAAACCACAAAGACTCCTCTGATGTGATCCCTCCTGGAGAGGTTGTTCTCTACTCTCAGGAGACAGTATGACATGCTTATTTAATGAATGAAACACAAACACGCTGCAGGAACAAAGATGGTATTGATAACCTCCACTATATAGCTTTGGATTCACTCAATAGGTTCAGTTAAAGTAAATCCCTTACAAACTTGAGGCCAATATCCTTACAAGAGCAAAATACAACAGCCTGAAATTGGAGGCAGTTTCTGTTTCTCTGGGAAGAACAAGAGTTCAATTGTAACAACATAATTATTTATTTTAAAACTGTTAAATCTTTTAACAGCAAAATGCACAAAACCCTCATGTACACGTCCAGTTCTGACTTGATACGTATACTGTAGATTAGACAAAGACTGAAACAGCCATAGACACATGCTGTGGTGGATCACACTCGGCCGGTTATCAAAAATCGTGCTGTGTTCGCATATTTGTATGGGTGACCGACCGCTGGCTAAATTACAGGCTTTGATGTGCTCTGTGCTCTCTGATAACCCGGGCTGTAATAGCTCTTGTGGCTGCTGAACATTACTAGCTGAGGTAGCTCTATCATCTGCTGGGTATGGTCCTTAAAACCCCCTCTGAGCTCAGCCTGGCATTTCACCACAACACACATAATAACCACATGTACAGCTGGACCTCTCTTACTTCACACCAAACCTTTCACCCACACTGATTTCTACCTACTCGTTCAACACCCAGTTTGCTATATATCACTTTGGTACTCTCCTGACACCTATTTGCAGCCGTCATCAAATCCCACAGCCTGATCATTATCCCAATTGCTCCATGCAACCCCCACCACTTTCCCAGCTCTGATGCTTCCACTCCACCCACTGAACCTGCAGCCCCTTGCATGAGCTGCTGGTGGACCCCATTGATTAATTACATCATCAGTGTGTGACATGAGTTATGGAGGCAGGTCACAAGGTTGCAGTGGCTTGCAAACCTATTCGATGCTAATGACTCCCAGGATATCACAGGCCATTGGCTGTTTACCCTCAGCACCATGGCAACTCAAAGGATTTGCTCAGGATGACCAGTATGATTAGACTTTGGTTATTCTCTCTGTCAGATAGGGATTTTAGATAATCTGCCTCTGTATTTTTTTTCTCCCAGTTGAGTGTTTATACATTTTTTAAATTAAACAGACAAATTGCCAAAAATTATGTCACAAAATTTTTTGTTCTGTCATCAGTGATGCGCTACAGTATATTGTGCCTTTAGCGTCCCAAACATATTTTTGTTATGAATGCCTTCCTCACATTGATTGGTATCATATTTGTTTTTAATCAAAGTAAATGGAAGAAAAATAATAATATTTGCTGTCAGAAATGAGCACAATCAACCAAAGGAGTGACATTTTAATATGGATTCTGCACTGAACTGGGGTAAGATTGGCACATTTTAAATATCAAGTTGCCAGTGTTAATAATATTACAACTGGCTTCTTTGACAAATGACAATGAGATTGAATGTATATGAGCATTAATGAAAGATCAAACAGATATGTAAAAAAAAAATCCAGTTGAAAGTTTTGAATCCATCATCACCTTACCTTGGTACTTGCAGCAGGATTGAGGCAGTGGATGTGATCATAATTTAAACCTGCAGAAACAATGCCCTTTCCTTTTGATTTACAGCTTCATTTACATCTATTTTTTAATTGTTTTGTTCAAATTTTTTTTATTTTCTGCAGTGAACTATATTGTATTCCCATCCTTTTTGTGCAGATTTTGGCTGCCAGAGGTAGTTGCAAGGTAATTAGAATTTTTGTTTTACTTTGCTGCTTCCCGACAACAAGCAAGAATGCTTCATGACTCAACCCTTCTGTATGCTTGTCCATAACCCACACACCATACACACAGACAGATTCTAAACAGAGCTCACGTGATGTTAAGCAACAAACCGCACACACTGCATGCCAATCTCTGATAAAAGTAAATGAAGGTACATTTACATCTACACCTCAAACTTGCTGCATTCAGAACATACCACTGCACTTACCACTGTCTCTCCCACTTCAAGCTCCGAAGCTTCCACACTAAGTAAAGACTCTCAGTGGACTGCCCCCTGACAGTAAAAAAAAAGTGATGATTGCAAATACAAGGCAGACCGGTGAGGCTTACAACATCTATTATAGAGCAAAAGGGCCCCCAGTCTGTCTGTCTGCCTCTCTGACTGGCTGGCTGGTAGGCTGTTTGGCAGTGCATCAGTACTACTCCCACAGTTGCTACCCCCCTACAACAATCACTGGCTGGGCTCCTGAAGCCAGCTCCTGGATCCCAGCCAGCAGCCTGTTTGCTCTACACCATTAATTTATGTTCACTGGAGACAGTGCAAGGTTGTAGGGAAGCTCTATGGCATAACTGCTCTGCTTGCTTGCCAAGCTACAGCAAGAGTAAAGTGGGAGTCGGAAGGAAGGAGGGGTGAATGAAGAGAGGGTGAGGAAGGAGCCCTGGAGGATGTGAACGATACAGGGATCTGATTGTACCAGTATCCATGAGGCTAAATAGCAATCACTCCCACACAATCCCAATGCACCTCCAGACACAAAAATTGACCAGCAGAAAGCGGAGCTGTTTGCATGATCATCCCCAAATTCAATCATGTTTAGTGAAATTAAAATACATCCAATAATGAAAGTAAAACTACTCATCATCTACATAGAAATACAGAAAAGATTTCACATAAATAGGAACTAAAGAAATGCAATAGATCTACTAGACTTTGCAACAGTTTAATCTAGGTGGTAGTATTATCTATGACTTACAGCTGCTAGGATGTCATTAATTAATCATCACAATAAGACTTTTGTGTTTTTCAATCCCAATATATTGATACTCCTGTACATTCAAGGGGTGGGCTATATTTCCATCTGCACAGTGATAATATTTTTGTTAGTCTCTTACTCCATAACCAGCTAACCCAATGGCAATTTCTTCTTCCTTGCCTTCTGCTCTTATCCCCTGTCTTCTTCATTCCACATCCTCCCCCCTTTTTTGCGCTCATCTCATCTTGTCCTGTTCTTTCAAAGTTTCAGCTCACCCTTTTAACCAGGTCCTAGAGGGCAGGAATTTGGCCTGGTTTTTCAGACCAGTCTGTTGGCTTTGTTGTGTTAACTGTGTGCTCAGAGGCAAACAGCCTCTGTTCCACTCTCTTTACCAGCTTGCCTGATGTCAGTGCAACATCTCACACTTACTACTTTATTATCTTTAAAATATCTTGCAGAGGTGGTATGGTGGAGCAGTGGTTAGAGTTGTCACCTCTCAATGAGAAAGTTGCATGATCGCTTCCTGGAGAGATGAACATCTTGCAGAAAAAAAAGACTATTTATGAGCCAAAAATCATCTTCTCACAAAATGTTTCACTTTAATTAAAATTTGATCATTTTCATCCATCCATTTTATTCACCCTCTTTTCTTTTTTCGTTGTGAGGGAGCTAGTGCCTTTTTCCAGCCATCATTATGCAAGAAACAGGTACACCACCAGATATAAAGTCACTGTTAGTACATGGAACAGGTAGTAAGCCTTTGAATAAACGATTTGCTGGTTTAGGCACACATTGTATAAAGCAGCAACCTTTACAGTTAACAGATGGGATTTGTATAAGTAAACCTCTAATATGCACTTTCCAGTTCCTTTAATAAAACTCTACTTACAAATTAAAAAAAAAAATACTCATTGTCTTGTTTTAAATTATTTTATACAGCATACCAAAGATTACTAGTAAAAAAATGGGAAAGCACATTAAAGGATTGGCAATAAATTCTGTTGAAAAACTACTTGATATGAACACACAGGTTCTCTCGAAGATAATCCTCTTTCCCTATTGTGTCATTTAAATTTTGTTTAACTTCTTAAGTCAAAGTAAAGCAAGGCTGCTCTTGACTTGAAACAGAAACAGATTCATTTGTATAGTGGTGGACGGACCAAGCTAAAGAAAAGTGCTTCAGTTTTCAAATATAGCTTCTTAGAGTTTCCACTTGATGGTTCTACTTTCCATTGAGTACTAACCTAAAGAGAAAAAAAGTATTCAAATACACAACCAGCACCTCATTTGTATCCTTTTCCACTCTCTTACTTGTCTATCCTTCTGTCTCTTTAAGGCTGCACATTCTCCAGAGAAAGGCCACTATGTTCTAATAGTGAGCCCCGGGATACAACAACAAGAGCACAGCCACTTACACAAGACCCCCCACACCCACCCCAGGGGCAACTATGGAATGTCAAGCCAATTTGAAAGATATCATAGGACATTTGTAATGTCAATTTTTGTTTTCAGGTCAGGAATCAAAGGCAAACATGGTGGGTAACATTTGTCCATTACATTGCAGGCAGGAACACCCCCGTCTCTTGCCAAAAAACAGCTGCAGGGGACACTTCCTGTTTGCTAATGATGCTAAATGTGTTCAAGTCAACCATGTCAAATTTTCTCCCCCCTCTGAATGGACAGCTGGTGTGGAAAGCAGTATTTTCTCTGTCCTTTTCCAGAACCTCTCTTTTTCTTGTTTTCTAGATGAAGAAGCACTTGCAAGTTCATGACAAACTCTTCAGATCGTGTCTCTTACCAGAAACACAGTGTAACATAGCTGATATAAACTGAGATCACAAGTATTTCTGTGGCACAAAGCCAGCCAAGCCCTGATCAGTCATCACCCTGTCCCTACCTGTTGGGTCTGTTCTCTTCTACTCTACGGTTTTTGCCTTTCACAAATGCAAGTCTTCTGAGCTCTTCTTTCATCTAGGAGTGTCGGAGTCAAGTGGATTTTTTTCCTGTCGTTGCTTAACACCTAGAGACAGCTAGGCACATGTGGCTATGTGGACTGATGGATGCCCTCGGGATCTTTAACTTTTCTAATGTTCCTCAAAGGACAGTCGGCATGTGACAAGCGTTAAAATGTCTTTATGAGGTGCAGCCAAGACAAGAAAACAGGACAGGAAAAAAGAGAGAGAAAAAGTGTTTTTGGTAACTTTTAGACCTGGTTAATATAGCATCAAATCTTTAAGTGCATACTTTCATCCTCTCCTTCTCTTTGCTCACAGTGGTTTTACGCTCAATCCTGCCTGGGGGCCAAGGTGACCTTTGACCTGGCTGGCCTGCCTAGCTACAACTCTCTCGTTTGTTAGGCACTTTATCCACTGACAAAGCAGGCAGGAAGTTGGCAGCAACCCAGTAGTCCCATGGGAGGATGACCATCAGCTAGCTCAGCTTACCGCTTATTACAGGATGGTGGTGAGCATGTGTATGTTGTGTGGCTGACACTGCATTTGTGTGTGTGTATATCCTTATACTTCATGTTTTTTTCTGTTTGTTTGCATACATGCATGTGTATAATTAATGTGATACAACAGATATGTTCGAGTTACGTAAAAAGTTGTGTAAAACTACGTAAAACCACAAAAATGTGCTTATTATTTTTGGGGTTGGAAGTGTTTTTATAGTCATCCTGACGACATGCAAAGAATAAGTCTGAACGTTGCAAACATCCTTGTCTTTAAGCAAGCCAGATCAGCTACGCATGTTAGCAACAATCAGGCAACCTTCCAGCCGCTGGACTCTTGGGACCCCAGCACACGTTAGTTTTCCTCTTCTTCCTCCTCCTTTCTGCAGCCTGCTCATCAGAGCGCTCAGAACAGCTCACTAAAGCATTATATCATAAGACACTCCAGTTTCAGTCTCGCCACTCTATAAAAGTCAGGTAATTCATACTTCATTTATATACCTTCCCATTAATAAAGCTGATGAACTTTTACTCCTTAAATCTAATGGGCCATTTTAGCAGAGCTTACAGCACCTGACATTTTTTTTCTTTTTTTCCTTCCTGCTGCTCTTATTCCTTGCATTGCTTTGAAAAAAAGAGAATCCACTATAAACTGCTGCTTTATATGCAATGCAAGGAAACAGAAAACACTTCTAAGAGTTTTCAGACTTTTGACTGATCCTTGCTAGAGACAAGCCATGACACGTACCTTATGGTGTTTTTTTTGTTTTTTTTGTCTACCTCTCTGTCTCGATGCAACAGAAGGTCATTGACCTACAGGCCTAACGCAAAGCACGATGGCTCTCTGACTCAGAGGCTGTTGACAAGCGTCTGTGTTCTTTTCAACAACTCGTTGAACCACCCCACCACTACCACCACCACCTCCCCCAACCTTCCCTTCTCAGGAATGTAACACAACCGCTCACTGAGGTAACCCAAGCCCCTCCCCTCTCCCATCCTTCGTTTATAGCAAGGGAGAGCGAGAAACATAGACCAACTGGGGGTGTTAGACAGCTGTCCTCCATCTCATCATCTAACTCTTGCACCCGCTCTATTTCTCTTCCTCTCCTTAGATTTGCTTCGAGCCCACTGCCTGTGGAATAATTAATGATGCAATTGAGCCGAGCAGAGGACTCTGACCAGCAGGGGCCATTCCTGAACGCCCGTGCAGCCGTTTTATGGAGTCGAGGAAAATAGAAACAGATAATGACATGATTGGACAGATGTAGGCAAAGAAAGAGGCTGACATAAAACACTCAGAAGATGAGAGGAAGAGATTGTTAATAGTCTGTTCTGCTAAAAATCTGTTCTTGTTCCCTCAAGTCTAATCCTCAGTCCCCATCCCCCTCTCTCTCCTCATCCGTCCTCATGGCAGGATTGGGGGGCCTGACCTGGCTGGTGATTGATGGTAATGTCTCAGGAAGTCATTTTCCCCGACAGCACCCTGCCGCCTTTCACCAGGCCTGGTGCAGAGGTGAGCCCATCACATGAATGCTTTTAACTCTTTGCTCACTCACCTCCCAGGTCTCCTGCACCTATCTATCGCAGACCTCAACCCACCTTCTCACGGAACGCAGCAATGCCAACCACTGACCTTGACTCAGGGGAATAAAATGTGGTCATGGTAGGGATGAAGTAAGATTAGGAAGATTTTCAAAGCACAATATGTCTATTTTGATTTAAAAGAAAGCACAGGACATCTTGAAGTGGATCAGCCTCTAATTCAGATTGGTGGAGATGAATCCCCACAACTCCATTACTGTTAGCGCTTACGACCTCCATTATAGCAATTAGGACATGATTCCAGCACTAGGAATGCATTGCTATGTTGCTGAATTGCTAACATCTGCGGTGTCTCCGCTCCATGTGTCAAAGTAGACTTATTGTTTCTTAAACACACATCTTTTTTACAGTCACACTCGTTTTTTCTTCTTCTCCCTTTTTTCTTCGTCTCTCCACATTTATTTTCCTAATTCGTCTCAAACTGTGCCTTAAAGAGATTCCTCTCTGTTTGAGCCCAAATAACCTAAAATGATCCGTGAAGAGACTCGTGGTTCCCATTTTCAATAGGCTTCATTAGTTTTTAATATCTAGTCAAGGAAAGTAAGGGAAAATGGCACAAAGATAATCAATGAAAAAGGAGATGGTAGCCTATTAATCTCCCCCAAAGGATTGTGGGTTAATACACGCTCTTGCATAGGCAAACATGGCTGTGTGGTGAACACATCTGTCTGCCTGGATGGGCTACTTAATGAAACAGCCAGTGTTTGGCTCCTGAGATGGATGTCGGTCTTGCAGTGAAAAATGAGTTCCCGCTCCCTCTATACTGAGGCTGAGCTACACATGATAGGGCTCTATTCAATTCACTAGAGACCCGACTGTGCCTCTTTGTGAGAGCAGCTTAAACAATAAAGGTGCTGGGCAAGACAGGCAACGCATGGTCACTAGAGCAAAACTTCATGGAGATCATATCAGGGAATCCTAATGTGAACAAGACTCAGACTGATCTGGAAACAGGAGAAGATACTGAAAGACTAAATGAGAAAGTCGTACAGTAGACGTCTACAGAGAAGCAAGAAAAGAGATATGACGAATGAGCCAGCTGTGGTAGATAAGCAAGCTCAGTGTGCTTGTTTGTTTGAACATTGTGTGTATGCATGGGCAAGCACCAGTGTCATATCTGCCAGGACATGTGTGCATGTTCCTGCATATTCCGACAGTGTCAAAGCTGACCCCTGGTCAGGGAGTCCTGTAATAGGAGCTTACCTCTGGTTTTGTGAGCTCTACTCTCAGTGTTCTAAACAACCACCTGAAGACAGGAATACCCATTGTGACCCTGCCCCTGAGGTAACTGAGATACACATCCGGGGGACAGGTATGAAACACATACTGTCACGTGTTGTAGAGACACAATCAGGTGGGGAGAGACTGACACAGAGCAGATAGAGGTTTAAATCAAAAGCTGCTGAGCAGAGACTGGAGGGGGACAGGTGGTGGAAGGGATTGTACGTGCAAACAGGACACTTATAAGAGGACGACTGTGAGTAGGGTGCAGTAAAGTGACGAACAAGGTGAAGGTGTCAGGGATATTTGCTGTTGTTCAATGAAAACAAAGCATCAGAGAATTGAGCCGCCCATCTCGGTGCCTTGGGGTGTAGCTGAGATTTGTGCCCGTATGGAAATTGATGCCTGTCAGCATGTCTATGACTCAACTCTGACAACATGTGTGTGTGTGTGTGTGTGTGTGTGTGTGTGTGTGTGTGTGTGTGTGTGTGTGTGTGTGTGTGTGTGTGTG
>JAVKLF010000002.1:6815483-6837174 GCA_034783495.1 Millerichthys robustus
CACACACACACACACACACACACACACACACACACACACACACACACACACACACACACACACACACACACCATCCTTTGCCAAATTCACAATTGCCCCCCACCCCCATCTTGGCATAAGATTAGCATGAGAAGCCAGCGGCGACTTTGCCTGCATTAATGTCCATCACTGTTTGATTTCATGATGAAAACATGAACATATTCCTCCTTCAAGTTGAAGTTTCCATCTTTGTCCCAAGCCTTTTTTCTTGTTCCTCTTCCCTGGCATTAATTGTGCATTAGCAAAAATGATTTACTTTTAACAGTCATGGTTATTTTTTCTTGCCCCCGGGCTCAAATGCCTTGAAAGCCTTCCTTGAGGGCATCTAAATTATGTATCTGAAAAACTCCTCCACTAAGGAAGAGAAGGACCCTGACATTCTCAAAAGTCAGACGCACATGTCTTCCTGTTTTTGTGGAGGCATCAATCACAGCCACCTATGCAAGCCTTAATCTCACATAAATATTTTAACTAATAACATTAAAAAAGGGGAAAGAAAAAGGATCCGACTGCTAGCGTAATCAAATGCAAAATAAATGAAGAATACAAAGCCAACAGGGACCCACACTTCTAACTTTTTTCTTGGTGGTTCTTTTTAAATTGCTCAACTTCAGTTTTTGAATTATTTTTCTTCTTTGTCTTTCTCTGCTGTCTGTGCAATGTTTTCCTTCCACATCATTAGCGCAGAGCCACAAAAAAAAAGGAAAACAAGGAAGTGCCGACTTTGCGATCCTTGTGTGAAGTTAAAAAAGCAACGGTCCTCCTGAAGGACATATGGGAATGGGGACTTGGGCAAGGGGTGTTGTAATTGTAGAATAGGCATTCATTAGCTGCAAATGCCATAAATCCCAGGCTAAGTACAAATTCTTGTTCAGGAAAGCCTAAAACAATAAACTTTAGTCCCTACCCTGACTGTGAGGGGCTTCCTGAGAAATGCGACCCAGACGGAAGCAAAGTCTAACTCCCTCAGTTAGCTGCGAAACCTCAACAAAAACACAACCACTGAGCTGTGAATTTTAACCACCCCACCTTTGTTTCCCTGCTTTTGAGTTTTACTGAATAATGTTTATGCACAGTTTAGTGTTTGTTTGGACGCTGTTAGGTTTTATGTTGATTTTTGAGTGAGTCTCCAAATCCCTCTCCTGCTGTGAGCAGTCAGGCTCATCCAATTGAACAGCACAGTGGCCAAAAGGCTGGCAGATTAATTTTATTGACGTTTCCATTTTCACTGCAATGCGATAGCCTTCCCCCTGGCCAGGGCCAATGCGACCCGTGCGTATTTACAGACTGACCTGTCACTTCATTACCCAGCATGCTCACTGGCTCCTGCCCTAGCCCGCAAGGATGAAACCGGACTCCTCTGCTGTTCAGTTCCTCTCTATCTTCCATGCACATGGATACTAGTGACTACCTACAGTTTAGTCCTTTGCAACTTTCAAACAGTAATTCTATGTACAGGTATATTAGTTGTTCTTTTGAATTACATTTAAAAGCAGACACGCCTGTTTTTTTTTCACAAAGAGGCTGAAGTGTAGATTTAAAATAAAAAGGAAGATAGAGAAAAAAAAAGAAAGTGAAAGAAGCAGGAGCAATGAAGAAGAAGTAGAAATAGAATAAGGAAGATCCAACTTGCTCAACCTCATTACATCTGAAGGAGAGCTGGTGCTTTGCATCCACCCCCACTCCTTTCTTATGAGCCAGAGAAGTAACGCTGCAGGGCAAATTGTCCCAAACGCTAATGGCTTCTGACTGTTCCCTGGCAACTCTGCCATTCTAACCTGCGTCGATGTGCACTCTGAAAAAGAAAAATTGGGTAAGGAAAAAAAGTGCAGGGCAGAGCAGAGGGAAGCGTCCCATCATCTGGCCATGTGACACAGATGGGGGTTGGCTATTAGGAGGCAGTCGAAAGGCCTAAGGGAGCCGAGGTGCTGGAGTGTAGCCCCAGGCACTTTTGGAAAAGCAGCGCCCTTGGAGACTGGGGAAAAAAAAGACAGCAGCACACCCCCACCCAACCACTCTACCCTCTTTTTCTTTCTTCCCTAAACCTTTTCTCCTCACCTCTTCTCCCTGCCTCCCTCCCTCACTCTATCAAGATCTTGACTCAAAGTGCTTGCAATAAAAGTTTTGGTGCATATTTTCATATGCACAGCAACATGGAGAAAGTGTAATCAGGCGAGAAGACAATGATCGGACCCAATGAGTGTAAGAGAGAGTGAATGAGCACACTAACAAACAAACAAGCTCAAGTCCAAAAGCACATTATGCTCACATACATTGCTTCTCTCATCACCAGTGGGTGGTTATTAAAAATGCATTCAGATATATCTGCTTGTGAGTAAATTGGTCTCAGGGCTGAGCTCATTATCGGGCTGAGAAAGGACTGTAAACACATTGCAACTCTGCTTATCTAATGTTGGCACAATCCAGGTCGCTTCAAGAGTACTTGTAGAAAAAAGTAATGTGCAGAGTACAAAGTGTCATACAGTTTCTGCTAGGAGGAAAGAGAACTTCAGGGGAATTTTAACAACACCAGATCCAATACTTAAAGTGCAAGAAGTGCCCTCCTGCTGTTGAAACCACTATGGTTAAGTCAGTCTCAGAAATGTTCTAAATTTGATTTGAAGTCATAAATAGTGCAGCTATCAGTACATCAAGAGTGTCCAAACCCAAACTTTGTCTATTTTTAATCAGTAAAAGACTTCTAAAAACTTCTAGACTAGTTTTAAAAATTTGGTGCGTACTCTTAAGGCTGTGCAGTGATTTTGCATCAGGAGGCCCAAGCGTTTGTTTCAGGGTAATGAAGCAAGAGTGTATAAGCAGCGGCTTATGAAAGCCACGGTTAAAGTGACTAATTACAACAGACCCCCCATGCCCCCTGTCAGCCCAAACTAGTCAGGCATGTGCAACCAAGCTCACCCAAATAAGAAGAGGAGAAAACTCACGAGGGGAGTTAGATTAAAAAGGAAAATAAAGAGAGAGCAGAGGCTAAGAGGGTTGTTGTTGCAGGAGCGCCTTTAGATTCTCCACCTCGGCACAGAATTCTGACCAGACCCCTCCACCTCTCCCTCCTATTACACCACCTTTATCCTAGCAGCCTTGGTCACAGAGAATGAAGAGAAAAGAAGATGGGGGGGATTTAGAGCCTCCCTTTCCTCTCTTTTTCTCCTCAACTTTTGAGCCAACATAAGCGGCGTTTAGCACATTTAGTCCCCCCCAAATGGCAGCGAATGAGAGAAGCAGTGGGGGCTCTTCTTTTGTCCGTCTGGTTACCCCTTTTATTTACTGTGGATTTACGGAGGGTTCTTTGCCGACTCTGGGACCACATGCTTTTGACACATGCACAATCTCTCTTACATACACACATGCACAAATACGAAAAGGTCCTATTCACACAAGTGAAACAGCTAGCCCTCTGTTGCTCCGTGTCGGCTGGGGATTACCGACCTTCTTGATATAACCACATGCTACCAATATGCTTCGTACTCATGTAACACAGACAAGTGCCAACAAGTAAAGCATAATCTCTTTAATGATAAAACACTTACGCAGCCATCTGATTTTAAAATCTAAGTAAGCCGTCAGCGTGCTTTTGTTTCTGTGTGAATGCACCATATGGTGTGGTGCACTCATTCAGATCCATACAGTAGATGAAGGCTCTAAAAGGAACCGTTTTGGAGTGGCTGCACCTCTGCAGCCAGCATTTTACGTTGATTATTTCCTGATCTGTGCTTAAACAAGCAGCAGCCCCCTTGCACTGGACCATAAAACAACAGCTTAGTAAACAGCAAGCATGCTGACAAATTGGTGGCGCTCAGGCCGGAGTCATTAACAGCCTTAAAACCTGTCAGAGCAATTACAACAAACTCTCTCCTTCAGCAAGTCTCCCTGCCAAACTCAGATGTCATTTTCCGCCTCTTGTCTACCCCTACCCACTTCACCACCGGGACACTGGCTACAAGTGAACGAGTGAGAAAACACAACCTTGGCACAACCATCTAAGAAAAATATGGACAAACATCCATCAGAAGCACAGCTGTATCTGAATCCTGAAGGGATTCTGAGGGAATCTTTGCATGAGAAGTAATGTGTAGTTGTCTCCCACCAAAAACACTTCATTAAGTGTTCTCTTAAATGAAGTGGAATAATTAGAGGTTTTTTTTTCTCTGTGTGGGGAAGAGATGCAGTCAAGCAGTAATAGAAAGGTATGGAGGGAAGGAAGGAGGAAGGTGTGTGCTCAACAACTCCTGTACAGTACCTCTCCTCCTCCCTCCGTGCTCTGCCTGCCCCTTCACTAAGCCCCCTGAACCTGCCATCAGGCAGACATCTCTGTGTCATCCCTGGAATGTCGGAGATAAGTATCGCCTCTCCACTGATCCAAGGCCTTTCTCCTTTCAGGCACACAATGACCCCACGATGCACATTGCTTCCATAGAGTGCAAAGTTGAAGTTAGAGCATGGAGGGAAAAACAGAGGAGGCCTAAAAGGGTTGGAGGTAAATCATAATTGTACAGACTATTTTACCTATGGTCTCTTTTTCCAGCTTTTCCCTTGGAGCCAAAAATAAGTAATGGGTCCACATCGTTTTTAATGTATTTTGTTTAAAACGTTTTATAGCTTTATTGGCAAGATTTTTCAGAAATCCTGATGTGCCAAGAGCCTAAGATATCACTGCAATTAACCCCTTACTTGCAACAACAATTACATCATAAACTTGTGCTTTGATTATATCTCCTGGGATCTTTATACTTTCCTCCATTTCTGTACATATTTTGGGAAGAAGGTGCAGTTATTACACAGATGTGGATTATGTATAAGAGAATGCATGACAGGATTCTGTCATCTAAAGGGCGTAGAGTGTTTTGAGGAGAAGAAAAGAGTTGAAATAAAGTTGTATAGAATAAAAGAGGGTGGCTGTTGCAGATGTCAGGACCCAATTTACATGAAAGGCGAAGGGGTAAATTGCAGGGGATTGATGGGGGGGGGGGGGCTTCTATCCAAACCCTTGCTCTGCTTTTTTTTTTCTTTTTTTTTTAGGAGAGGGAAAGTGAAAAGGAGTTGTGATGCCCATGACTGCCCCTCACTCAGCAGACAGGGATCAGCGGCTAATGAAGGGCTTTAGGTCTCCACCAAACATTTCACACCCTCTGCCTCCCTGACAACTCCACCCTGCTCCTCCTGCCCCCCAAACGCTGCAGCAGAAAACTGCTGCTGCTCCTCCCTGACATACACAATCGAATGGGGCTAACTGATCTCACAGGTAATCTTGGTTACTCACTTAGCTCATCCTCATAAACAAATGTACAAAGCTGCTTGTGTAGAAGTGCGAAGCAACAACTTTGTCCCATGTTCCTTTAATATGAGACATTTGAACTATTTTCTAGTGAACAAACCTGTGTATTGACAAGTCACTCTATAATTTACATTAGATGCAATAAAAAAATAGAGAGGCATGCCCAAGTTGTAGGGATTCACAATGGATTAAATATTAAAGAGCATTTATGTCCCTAAAGTAAATTGCTTTTTTTTCCTCTTTTTTCCAAAACATGTATGATCATTAGTAAAAGAAGCTGTTGTTGCTGTGCTTCAGAAAATGTTGAAGTTGTTCCGCTTTACAATGTTAATGTTTGTAAGATGGGAATAAAGACATGAGACAGAGCAAAAGAAAAACAAAGGGGCAACGCAAAGGCATTATATGGATCTATCTGCTGGGGAAAAATTGTTTTATAATCCTCACAATTATATATCAAAGTCTTTTACCCAAACTGAAGAGTTTCTTTGTGCTTGTTGCCAGTTTTAACTGACTCTGATTTTGTGATTCAGAACAGCTTCTGCTGTTTGAGGCAGTGTATAATAATATCAGTGGTAACTCCTTATCCTCGATTACAATTTAAAAGCAAAAGGCTCCGTTATGAAGAGAATGAAAACTTAGATTTAATGCACCTGATTGGCAGTGTCATCAAAGAGGGATTAAACATACGGGAGCTCTATACATAGAAATGTGGAGTTGGAAGAGTAAATGAAACAAAAGGTTTATAAATCAACAAGTCAACCATCAGATTGTAGCCTCTGCTTAGCAGCCCTCTCATCAGCCACATGCCATAGTTTTTTTCCCTTTCCACTCTTTTTTTTCCACACAAATGTCCTGGAGGCAGGGAACAAAGCGAGCAGAACTGATTACTGCACTGTTGCTCCGCTCCGCCAGTCTAAACTCTGTTTGGCTTCCTAATGAGCTCACTAAAAACCCAATTCATCACCCATAACCCCTTCTCAACCTGCCTTGAAATCCCCCATTATAGGAAGTCAAGGACAGTCGGGTTTTGGGCCGGGGTCAGAGCTGTGAGGGGCGAATGGCAGTGGCCGTGACAACAGTGCGGCCAAGGTTATTTTGACCCAACGGATACTTTTTCTTTGGCTTGACTGTCACCCACGCAATTAATTTACTCTGATGTAATCTCTGAAATTTTGATTTTTTTAATGGCACAAATATACTCATATTTCCTCAAGTTGATCTGTCCTACATAAACTCCCTCATCCCTTTTTGCACCCTGGTTTTGCAAAACCAGCAGCCTGAGCAGAGGAATGTCCGGCTCAATGACTGCAGAATGTCTCATTCAAGTCAGCTTTTGCAGAAGAGATTTCATGTTTAATACCTTTCATTCCATTCCTGCAAAGGCAGGAATTTGGTGGGAAATCATTAGGGAGGAAGCAGAATTCAATCGGTTGATTTTTTAGTAAAAAGTGAAAAGAGGAGGTTTAAAAAAGGCAGAATATCTTAGGTGTATAGCAAACAGCTGAGAAAAAATAGGGATGAAACAGAAAGTGTGTTGGTTGGAGGGAGCAGGAGGAGGAGGAGGAGGAGGACAACATAGATGATAGGGTAAACTCCCACAGTTCCTCATTACATGGAGCTGAAATGATCCTCCTGACACCTGGGCTGTAACCAAGAGATTACAGAATTGATGAATCCTTGGTTTAAAATGCAGCTGTTTTATTCTGCTTTAGTAATTAATTCTTTTTCCAATAACGTATTGATTAAGCGTAGCCCCTGATAAAGTTCAAACTGAGAGAGATCCCTCCAGGGCTTTGGGCCAGCCTGCTCTGGAGAGTCAATGAAAACTTCCTTCCTTCACCTGCATTCATCTCGCTCTGTCAGTGCAGTTTACCCTCATAAATTAGTTAGATCTGAGAGGAGTGAGGACCTTGCTTAGCTGGTATTGGCTGCATTCTCGCTGATAGACTTTGCTGTTAATTTCAAGTGATCAGATGCTTTTATTTTTACAAGTCCATCCCAGATAAATAATCAAAACATTCATATTTAGAGTCAAAATGCATTATCTCATGCATCTTTAACCCCTCTTCTCTGTTGCTTTCTCCTTGTTCTCTTTTTCAACTTAGCAGGGAATTATTGCATGCAGAACAAGAGCATCTCATTTTGCAAAACTAGTCTTTCATTCTTTTTATCACTGAGTTTTTCCATAACAGTCTGATCAACACGGGGTAGAGGATATATCTCTAGGGAGCCAACTAGCAGAGAAATAAGATGCAGCTTTTTACACGAGAGTCTGTCGCTCATGTCTTGTCAAAACTCTTCACCTAAAGCGTCCTTTACAACTCAATAACCAGGGACCACTGTCCTCCACGGGGTCTTGGCACAAATTCACCCATTCTTACAGAAAGCAGAATCAGTGGGAAACAATCACGATCCATGGTGCAAACCTTTACACTATTATTTTGTGTGCAATTAGGTAAACAGTGTTTTATTTCTACTACAAAAAAACAGTGTGTGGAACTATATATCCATCGTTCTCTGTGGCAAACTGTAGGCTACTTATTTCCTGCTCTGACATTCCATTCATACATAGTGACAAATAATTGGTGACCTCATGAAGTCAGAGGAGTGAGTTAAAAGCCTTTTTTCAATATTAAAAACTAATGAAAGAGTGAATGAATTATGAAGGGAAAGAGAAAAATATAATTAGAAGGTGGAAGTAGAGCTTAATACATTTACTCGGGACTATTTCCTTTCGTTAATGGGACTGCAGGATGTGAAGAGATGGTTTTCACAAGGCTAGTATTGACTGTCCGTCCTGCTCCTTAAGGTAAAATCCAGCAGGTCATTTCATTAAGGTCCAATTCCATGGCACTAATTTTGATTTTTAAGGGCCTGACAGCTGGTGGCATGTAGAGATTGCCGTGGCAGGATCAGTGGGAGAGGAACCTATTACTCTTGGAAAAAAGAAAAATTGAAATTGCAAACCCTTGCTTCAGATTAAAGCTATTCTGCTTTGCTGACCTTCTAAAAGTTGAATTTTTTTATCATCATACTTTTTGATATATGTGACTCAAGAGCAAATACAATCAAAACACAAACTGTTTTAGATTTTAAAAGGTACAAAATACAACCAAGGAAAAAGACAAAATTCTTTGGCGTCTTTGCAACCAAAAATATGACTGCACTGAATATCTTGCAAGTTTTGTTTTATTTTATATAAAGGAGAAAAAAGTTATTTTTAAGTAAAAAAGGTTGCTCTTCAAGTCAGATGGATTTGACTCACAGTATTCCTTCAATCTCCCTGCCTTATAAATTATAGTTATTTCATAGTTCCAGAAATAATTTTTTTTTCAGAAAAAAAACATTAGATGTAGTTCTTAGTTCATCATTTCTTGTTTCAATCTCTTGATTTTAATGTGCTTTTTTTATTTATATATTTTGCTATTGCCTTTTCACTTGTTTCCCCTCTCATACATTCCCCCCCTCCCCCATGCTAGCATTAGCACCAGAGTGTACATTGGTACCCAGCTCAGCAATACCCCCAAGCCTGCTCTCTGAGACACTCGCTGGGGATCCCTGAAAGCCGGGCTGGCCTTACAGCTCCCACCAGCCCACCACTCGTTCCCCACGAGACCAAAATCAAAGAGAGAGGCCCTTAAAATCTAACCATGGGTATAATGAGGGTGCTCCAAAGAACAATAAGCATATACTCCTAAGGAAAAAGAAGAGTACAAAGAAATAAAGAAAAAAAAAACTGCAGGAATGCTGGGTTGAAAGTGTTGTTGAGAAGTGAACAACACAGAGTGTATTTGATCAAAACCATTAATAACAAAACTATACAGTGCTTTAGGAGAGAGGGCAAAGGGCCATGGCTAGAGATGATGGTAGCCGAGGCCAAGCATTCATCCAACCACACATCTGAACCCAAAACAACAAGGGGGTCTGCGACATGCCTCTGGAGTCGAAGGGAGCCAAAGAGAGCACGACTAATTTCTGCACAACAATGGGCCTGGATGAGCGCTCACACAATGGCAGGTGCTTTGAATAGCAGCAGGGTCCTTGCAGCGGGGATCTTCTCCTCTCTCCATTCCAAGAGCCCAGACTCTGGTTTGTGTAACCTTTCATTTTCAACCAGGCTTCCCTTTGACTCGTAAAGGATGAAAATGATCTCATGGAGGGCTGGGGGTGGAGGTGCAAAGGAGTAAAAGACAGCCAAGCCTCAGAGGCGTATTTCACACCAAGTCCAGCTTTGCTTTTTAATGTTTCAAATTTCTTCTGCTTGGAATTTTTTGTGCATTGTTACCACTCGTTTTTCCTCCATATGAACAACATTCTTTAAAATTATTTGAATTCTTCTTTTTTAATTCTTTCACATATTTTTCCCCCACTGTTTGTGTTGTTGCTGTTTACTTCTGGTCCTGTTGTACGTGTATTTGTGTTTGTTCTGCCGTCCTGTAGGCCATGATGCAGTGGAAAAAGCAGTTTTCCCCCCACCTTAAGAGCATTTTTTCTAGGGTCATGAGGTCAGGCTTCACAGATGTCTCCTGCAGACACTCAGTTGTCTAAGGATTGCATCCCTGGGAGTAAGTATTCATAGTAAACAATACAGCTTTTATCCCCTCACTTTGGACAATTTTAAATGTTTTTCTTTCTTTGTTTTGTCTTGCTTTTCCCTTCTTTCATTGTTTTATTTCTGAATAAAGCAAGAATGAAAGAGTGCATTTTTTCCAAGGTGGGGATTTCTGAGTTAAGATAATGAAAGAAAGCACTGGTTATCACAAGATAGTAGTGTTTTCTGTCTGCTTTCATTTCTTTAAACACTCCCTGTCTCCAGAAGTTTCCTCCAATTGTGTCAGTGGGGCCTTAGTCATCTTTGCCTAATGGCAGGGGAAAAGATGCTTTTTGAAAAAAGAAAAAAAACTTTTTTCTCTCATTATGTGTTGCTAGGAGAGAAACAAAAATGAAAACGTGTAATAACTGTCCTCCTATCCACACTAACAGACAAAAAAATGTGTAAGCACAGTTAAAGCCAAATAAAGAGTGACCTGGAAATGAACAAAAAGGCAATATTTGATCAAGAAGATTTCTGTGTACCCTCAGTCTCCTCAAAAATGTAAAAAAGAGAAATCCTGAGCTGTACAGCTTTTATTAAATGAAATTGTCTTTTGCTATGTTTGGGGATGAACAGTAACATTGGTAACAGAGAAAAAAATGCACAATTTATCATGCATTTATTTGCCTCAAAACATGGAAAATTGTGTAACTGGAACAATCTTTTAAAAATCCAGAAATTGAGATATTCTTAAACATCTTCCTTCATTTCATCTTGCTCTCCCTTGTTGCTTTTTCCTTTTCTTGGTTTGATATGGTGTTTTTATTTCCTTCCCCCTCCAAACATCTTCTCTGTATTCTACAAATTGATATCCCTCTAAATGATTATGGTAAATGCATAATGAAGGTTTTCTCAGCTTCAGCCCCGCAGCCAGCCAGGATGGAGCATCTTGTTTGGCATGTTTGATTCGTTTTGTTGCGCATTTAGCCCCAGTGTTCCTTCAAGAGTGTTCACTGCTTGGGGGATGCAAATAAGAAATTATCCTTGCTGACTAACATGGCTAATACCTCCTCTGGGGTAATCAAAAATTATTAGTCGCTTGCTTCCAATAAACATTAGGGCTTGTGGCACTAACCACTGTCAAATTGCTCACTTCTGCCTTCTTCCCAATAGCCATAAAATGAGTGAACAAAAGTGATCAGGTGTGGAAAAAGCACCCTGCTACATAGAAACTGTGGGACTGTGGTACTCCTATTATGCCTTAAAAAGCAGCCTTTGGCTTTAAGAGTCATTAAAGCATGTACTAGAGTGGGAATCAGACTAGAAAATGAGCTTATCTTGCATAATGCCCTCATAAGCTTTGCATAAACGTAAAAGATGAGCGCGTGAAAATCAGCAGCAGAGAGAAGAGAGCCCCAATCGTAACACTCTGCCTTTATCATCCTCCCACTCTCTTGGACTGTGGCAGCATGTTAAAGCATTACCTGTAGGGTACAGCTGCTTTGCTCGGTTCCAAATATGCTTCAGAGTATAAACCCTGGTTTACACAAGAGAAAGCCACACAGCCGGTGAACAAGCTGTTGCTAGCCTCGCTATAAGCCACTCTACTAAACCGCGTGCTGTCTTTTGGAGGGACCTTCGCTGTGATGTAGGGTTTAGACATTAGGGGGAGGAGAATTGGGAAGGTGGGGGTGGAAGAAGAGATTAAAAAGCCAAGGGAGGCAGAAGAAAGAAAAGAGAGTAAAAGAGCACAAGGCCCATTGGTCAAACACAAAGACAAAGATAGGGAAAGGACATTTAAAGTCATGGTTGCGCTCTAAATAAGCACACCTTAAACTGCACTGAGTAAGCCGACAGTCAGGCTTTTCTGGAGTTTCCCTGCAGGTGTGCCTTTGACAGACTTAGCCTTTTCGACCTCCGTCTACCTGGATAGGGCACAGAAACTACTAGTGTGTTGCTGTGTGTGCTTACCATTCTGTACCTATTAACACACACATGCTTACATTCTATAAACACCAGGACACTGCCAAACAAGAGTAAAACAAATCTGATGAGAGCTGGAGAAATTGGATTATCACCTCTTAAGGGTGACTTCTTGGCTGACCCCCTTCAGGCTAGTCCTCTGAAACAAGACGAAAAAAGAAATTCCCTGGGAAAACACTTGCTCCCTTTAAAGAACTGAAGCACTGTCATCCTTGTGAAAATGTTACAAACGTGACAATAATGGACATGGAAATGCCCTTTGGGGCAAGTGCTGAAATCCCTTTTAGCTATATTACATCAGACCCCTGTGCGCTCCTCATACACTGGTGTAAATCGCAGAGGAGCATGGGTGTGTAAACCCACAGTATAATGAACTGATACAACACTACTGTACTCTGTTCTTGTTTTGGTTCAAAGCCTTAGGCTAAAAAAAGTCACTCCATTCTTTTACTGTTGTTCTACCCTGATTACGGTCCTCCAACGTTGTTTCCTCTGAGCTTTTTAATTGTACTCAACTCACTCTCAGATTTGTTGGTCTACTTTTCAAAGGAACGCCATAAGAGAAGATGGAGGCACCCCCTCCCTACACCCCATCCCACCCCATCCACCTTTTCCTTAATGGTGCAAAACAGACATTCTCCTCAGCTGCTGTCAGAATAATTTGGCTAATTTTTTCCCCATGTTTTCCGAACTCTAGTTTGCACATTAGTCTGACCCAGTTAATGTTCCTTTCCTGCTGTGTAAGACCCAGTTTCAGGTTCAGCCAGGTCGGGCTAGGAAGGTCAAGGCAAGGACCTGTTCATGATTATGGGCCATGGAACCAGGCCCCATCTAGTGCTCTTGCAAAGAGGGAAAGAGGAAGGACAGGAGGAAAATGATATGAAAAGGAAAGCCTGAGTTGCTGTCTAGATGAAAATGCAAGAAGTGACGAAGATGTAGCAGGAAGGCAGAAGTCCTCAAACTTCACAGTGCCCTTTTTAAATTGTTTTCCTGCTGTCTAAGAAGAAAGACCAAAAGAAAGGAAGAGGGAGAAGAATGGAGGAAGGAAAGAGGGAGCTGAGGGAACTGATCATTCTCTTTAATCACATTTTGGATGCGAGCCAGCAGCACTGAAGGCGAGACAGAAAAGAGTGAGAAAAGAAAGACGTGTGGAAGAGGAGAAAAGAGAAGTGAGAGATGGAGGACTGAATGGATAAATGAAAGAAAGAAGGTAAAAATGACCTAAAGAGAGATGGAGAAAGGAGGATGAGTTAGAGAGCAGAGGCCCTTGAAACAACTTCAAGTGCACCCGTGCTTAAGGTAATGTGCACATATGCCCACTCATAGCATGTGAGGTTGTGTGTGTCTGTGTGTGTGCAGGCAAGAGCGACAGCCGTTCCCGTAAATGCCCACAAATGCTGAATCTAGCAAGAATCTGGTGTGAGAGCACAGGCAGAGAGAAAGAGAGCGAGAGATCCATTTTAAAACTATGTGCATTAACTATACTTTTCCCCATAGATTAAGCACTCCACATGAATAATTTAGCCTCTTTTATGCTAATGGGATCATGAAAGTATCCCCTCTGTGCCGTGTTTTCTCCCCCCCCTTCACAGCAACTCTTCTCAGCTTTCAACAATGGCCCAGCCCCTTCCCAACAAACCATCAGACAGACTTATTGCACAGTTTCTGCAGCAGACACCTGTCTAGCACAAGGTTAGCATGTAGCAACATGGCTGACTTCTGCAGCTTTTTTTTAGAAAACACTCTAACATTTTTTTCCTCATTGAGACAGCTTAGCTTGGCTTTTGTCAGTAATTTTTAACATACTGTTCCTGAGTGAGATAACTAATAAATTTGATGGACATCGCAGATTAATGGCTGGTTGAATGTTTAAGTGACCTCAGTTGCTGTAAAAGTCAGCCAAAGTGCACTTCTTTCTATACACTTTATGATTTCTTCAATATGGTTTTGAGTTTCCTTTCTTGAGTTTTATTTTTTCAATATTGCCTACACAAACATTTGTGCATGTACATTTACAAGAGGCACACACCCTTGTTGCTTCAGTATTGTGTTACGGTGGGGGCACTGTGTAAAAATTATCAGTACTTCAACAGCTGGGAGGGAGAACCATGAAACAGCAGGGCTTAGGTCTTCTTTATTGTTTATCTGTTGTTTATGGGCGAGTGTTCAGCTTTAATTGCTACACTAAATTAAACTCTAACAGGCACTTAAAGGCATCCGACTAACGCATGCATGCACAAACATACACACACTCACACACAAACTATATATTTTATATACAGAGACACACCTCACTGATCACTGGAGTATAAAATACTAAAATGCAACAAGGCTTCCATCTTGTGTTTAGCAGAGACTGCAAGTGTTTTTTTTTATCCACTGTTTGGACTTGGAGGTCCCAAAAAGTTACAGTGGAGAGGGAAAGCAATCAACATAGCTAAAATAAGCATAGCTGTTAAAAGACAAAATGAAGTCAAAAGGTACAAAAATGCAGTATTCAACAGGCCTTGTTCATGCTGAGACACTATAGGAGTCATGTCCCCACCAGGAATGACCCTCTCCAGAGACCTCAACCACAAAGACCTTGCTGAGTGGGGCCCCTAGCCAGGACTAAGGGGGGTTCACCACACTCCCCATATATACACACACGCAAATGTACCACAACACCATCAAGCGCAGCACGCTCCCTTGGAGCCGAACACTCAAGCACTCCCTCTCTTCCCTCCCTTTTCTCTTCATCTCTGCCTCTCTCCGTCTCTCTGGGGAGTCTGTCTATCCGCAAAGCGTGGGGATTGTTCAATTGCTGAGAAAATGTACAAAATGCTTTCTCCTCTCTTCTGTAGAGCCGTTTCCATCTACAGTAGGTTCTGAGAACTGTACAGAAATGCCCCTTTGCTGAGCACTCAAGATGTCGTTGTGGATTTGGTCTTCATGCATAACTAATAATTACAAGTTTGAGACTGGAGCAGAGGCATGCCCCCCTCATGGACTTAAAGAGAAGCACATGCATTGATGCTCTTTTAGGGATTTACAGTATGTAATGGAACGCATTGGATTTTATTGTGTTTGCTGTGCAGATAATTTCCTCATATTGCTCCATCACACTCTGGCTGCTTAACATTTTACAGACACCTGCTTGGAAATGAGTGCTGTCTTGAGGCATGCACATTCATCAAGTTTAACTCCCTGCAACTGATGTCTCTGATGTTTCCAGATAAGCTTGGAAGAGCTCCAACAAAGAACTGTTAATCAAAATGACATGCACATAGAGGTGGGGAAGTTATTATGTGTTACCTTTTGAACCATCTCTTTTAACTGCTGATATTTATTTGTCTTGCCAGAGCGTCATTCTAAAAGTCAGTCAATGAGAGGGCAGTGTAGTGTATGCTCTGATTCATACTTAGTTAGTGAAACTGAAAAAGTAAATGAAATCTGGTAAGATCAGTGTGTTTCATATGGATGAGTTTCATAGATCTATACATACTTAACCATGGCTTACTTCTTAAAAGATAAATTGTACAACAACAGAATAATATATATTTGCACACCTACAAGCCCTCCAGAAAAGGGATCTAGCTGGTATTAAAAATGCCTCAGTATTTGGGGAAGAAGTGAAATGCAGGGGTTTTTTTTATTCGACACACAGATGCTTCTGGATCAGTTCTCAGGGCAAATGTTTTTTCAAGCCACAGCCACACATAAAACACACCTTTCAAGTTGGTGGATGGCAAAAAAAAAAAAAAATTGATGTTTTTCTTGGCAGCTGGAACCAAAAAGCACTGAAAGTCTTACACACTCTTTCACTTTCTCCTCCTTCCTCACAGTTGCCTATCCATTCTTTCTTCCACAACTGATCCACGTTGTCACCCCTTTTAACAGGGGCCAAGCTGTTAAAGACCCCATTACTGAAGTGAAGCGCACATTTCACATTGCCTCGGTGGACTCAGTAGCGCGGACTACAAATTTTATGCTGAAATGTATTGAGATAGGAGGCGAGTTCATGCATGGAGTGGAAGGCTGGAGAGGGAAAGCTCTGTCAGAATGGAAGGGCCAGAGTCGAGAGTCAGCGAGCGCTTCAAGCGTTAACGTAATTGCAAGAATGTGAAAAATGAGGTGGCGGGGCTCCCAAGTGAAGCGAAAGGTCAGAGCATGCCTCACACAAAACAACTGGCTAGAGGACGGCCTCATTAGACCATTAAATCAGTTGCCCTTGGTCTCCTTCTTTTTCTCTCTCATTCGCTCTCTCTTTTTTGGCTCGACTACTTTTTCACCTTCTTCATCCTTTAACCTCTGTACTGAGATGTGTTTTCCTCACCCAATTTTTACATTTCTGTTCCCGTTCCAAATTGCTTACTTGGTTCAAAACATCATGAGCTGTTGGTTGTTGAATTTAGCAGGAGTTAGTTTATGTGGACCGGGCTGCGGCACAGTGCTGTACCGTAACTGTCTTTGGCCCACATTGATCTGCTGTTACTGGATACGGTGGGGAAAGGAGTCGATAAGTGCTCTGTGGATTACAGGTCACTTGTACTTATGTGTGTAAGATAATCAATAGGCAGTGCATTTCTTTTCTCTCAGCCTAACCCCACCTCCACCCCATTTTGGCTGCTCTTCGTCTCCATTTGTAACTTGCATTGAGGAGAGGAAAAAGTCTTATTTTGCCTTTTCTCATGGCTAACTACAATGCTTCATTTCCTTTCCTTTTATTTGTTTAGATTTAATTCATTCTAAATGGTTTGCATGTAAACCAACTTTCTAAATTACTAAGTTTTTTCAGACGTTAATAGTACACCTGCTGGAAGTGCTACAGCTAGCTGCCTCTGCTATTTGCACTCACAAAAGAAATCTGAAAGCGTAAATATAATATAAAATTGATGATGGTTTCAAAAATTATACAGTAGTGTTTGTATGAATTGCTATGAAATTCTTGATTCGAGATGTTTTATATTTTTAGCCACACCCAGAACCGTTGTTAGCTCACCAATTTTGTCAAATTTAAACTGCACCCAAGCTCTGTTCAAAATTCTACAAGTTAGATACTATTTGTTCATAAACGTCCTGAAGAGCTCCATTGAAAATATATCACCCCTTTCTTGTGCCTATTCTACTGGACAGACTCTTAATCAAGCTCTAATCTTCCTCTTTCCAACTGGCCTAGACATCAGAGTGTGATCCAACTACTCCTGACACAGCCAACCACAGAGACCTTCTGTGGCCCTCTGTCTGTGGTCAGTAATGGTTCAAAAGCTGCAACTGTTATTCCTGCCTGGACACAAGAAGATGATTTAAACACCACAGAGGACACAGTCCATCAATACATTTGATCGTTCATTGGCAAAACAATATTTTGAATTGATTAAAAAGACTTTATCCCAGGAGAAAGCTAATTATACTGTATGTGTGTGTTTGTGTGTGAAAAATAAAATAAAGTCATTAAACTGAAAACTGATCATTTTCAGAGGGCACACATTTTCAGAGAAAGAGACAAAAGTGCACACCATGCTGTTAGTAGAGTTGCATTTTAGTGCATATGAACATTTGAAACAAGAGAAAAACTATGGAGACCTAAAGTGTTCAAGGAGCAGTTTTACAAATGAGGTATTTAAGAATATTTAGTGATATATATATATATATATATATATATACAGTTTTTATATGTCAAAACTGATACTTGTCATGGCAAAAAGGCTATCTGTAATAAATTTAAATGTTCTTGTTTTGAAATGCATTATGAGTGTTTGGCAGGTTGACTGCAAGATAACATGAGACTCAATGAGACTTAATTATGAGCTGTTGTGTGGGCAAAGTTAATAAGGTTTAAATTCAAGTCAGAACTGGCAGAAAGATATTATTAATCATCAGCTTTTGTTTGCTGCTCTAAATAGCAACATTTAGGAAAGCTTTTTACTGGCTTGGTATATTATGTTAGGTTTTGCTTGTGTTTGTGTTTGAGTGTCACAGAGGATAAGTGCGTTCATTTTTAGGTGTGACTATGTCAGCGTGGATGTTAGTCAAAAAACGGGATAATCCAAAACTGTAAAAGGAATGTCTGGGAATGAAGAACGATGTAGTTGTTGTAGCTTGCAGCTCTTTCTGGGTTATGCCGGTCATGCCCTCCGTGGACATTTATGTGAAGAGTTTGAGTAAACATGGACACCCATGCTTGCGTGTCTATTTTGGTGCTGGCTCACCTTGTTCGCTGCTGTTGTCGCCGCTCTGTGAAGCGTGTCCCCCGCTGGAGGGCCCCGGTGTGCCGGCCGAATGTGTGGAAGTGGCGTCATCGTGGTCTCTCCAGGAAGCTGGGTTCTGAGGTTTAGGAACAGAGAGAGCAAGCATGGGATCCATCCAGCCATCCGTGTGCATCCAACAGTGTTTAGCATCCAAGCCACGAACAAGGACATCAGAGACATGGAAGGAAGGAGGAAATAAAAAAAAAACAGAGAGAGAAATTCTACATGAGTTTGCTGGAAACATTAGGAGTGATATCTGTAAGCCACTGTGAGGGGTATTTAGCCTGCTTACATTAACTTGGCAAGGCATAGAGCCTCTGAAAATCAGAGAAGCTATGAAAATCATAAATAAATAGAAAGAAAATGATGCTCTAATGCAGCTGGCTATAAGTCAAAACACTGTAATCAAAGTGCTTCATTACAGAGTGAGAGCACAACACAGCACCATTAATGTGGCAGCTGATTTTCAGAGCTGCGGGTAGAGCGCTTGTGAATAATCATCTAAACACATATGGCAGAGCCCAGTGGAGTTCATTTATACCATAACCAATCGAGACTTCCGTGTCAAGTGAGAAATATAGAGGTAAAAAGTCCAAACACACCACAGCTGCCATTAATCATTACTGCTGTCAGAAATGAAAATAAGATATGACAGTGATTCTCCCGCTAATCTGCCAAAAATGTGCACACACCCACACCGAGATACACACACCCACAGAGGTTTGCACAAATACACTCACATGCTAATGACATAAGAAAGCAAAAACTATGAACTTCACGTTTATATACAGAAAGCCTTTCTGGAAGAACTTAAATCTCATGCTAATGTAAAAAGCATGTCTATAAACAAATACACAGCTTTTAAGGCAACTTTTTCCTCTCCTCTGTCTTTCCTTCAGTCTTTTTTTCTTATTTTTCTTCTCTTTCCTTGTCATTCCCACTGTCGTGCCAGTGCACACGGGAAAACAGGATTTTCTATTGTACAGGAAAGACTTTATCAGTGCCACATGAAGGCAGGCTAGAGGCGGAATTTCCTCTGCCATTCAGTCAATAACAGAACAGACCGATCACGTCATTTACTACACTCATACCCACACAGGCTCAATCAATTACACACACAGAGTGGACGTAGCCTCATAGCTCACGTAACCCGTGCAAGTCTTTCCCAATTTAGCATGTCACCTGAGCATGATGACAAAATGTTGGCAAACGTGAGCCCAAAGCAGCCCCTTGAGCAGAGCTTAAGCCAAACAAACACAGGCCTACACCAAGGCTTCCCACAAACCTCAATCCACTTCTCATTTCCTGCTATGTTTTTCTTCTTCTTCAAATATACATTAACACAAACATCTGCATACAAAAGTGAAAGAAAAACGTAAACAAAAAAAATGTCAAAATAATAGACAGCTTTTACCATTTTGTCCAACTTGAGTTGTTAAAAATAAAATTCTCATGCAGGGAAACCTGCCTGCCTGCCTGACTGCTTTGGCACCCCAGTCAGAGTGAGCTGTACTGGAGAAAGACAGACAGAATAGAGCCTGAAGACTAATGGAGGTTTGCAGGGAAATCGAGGCTATAAGACAAGCCGCTGCCGAGCTCCCCCTGGGAATGCAGTCCTGATGTGCTGCTGCTTGTTCTGCTGCAAAGGTGAGTCAACTGCTACGCCTGTGGACGAGGCCCTTTTATCTGCTAAGTTTTTCGGGAAGGCGGGCTGTTTTCTCAAACAGCTCGGAGCTGAATACAGCAGACAGAAACACACAAGACCCTTCAGACTCCGGGCTCCACTCGAGGCCTACTCAGCGTCAGCTGTTTGCCGGATGGCAATCAGATGAAGAGCTCAGAGAATTACTCAGAAGAGGGGTAAGGAGACAGCCCGAACAATAGCTGGTGCTTTGGTTATAACCCTCCACTGTGACCCGATAGAAATGGGTCTCTGCTCTGAAAGGGACGAATGATTGTGCTGCGTTCACTCACTAATCAACACATGGGAGCCGGGTCTGTTGTTTTAGTAATTTTCTGCTGCTCTCAACACACTGTAAGTTAAGTAAAATTGCTAATGTGGGTGAAGTCCATTAATTCTCTTGTCCTTGTCAAATGCAAAAAGACAGACAAATCCTGCACTTCCTGGATGTGTTGTATATTTAGGCAGAGCTCGGCTGTGCACACTTAGGAAAAGCTGCTGCTGTTCTAAAAAGAAAAAAAAATGACTGGATTGTGTTTTCTAACAAAATGACAAGACAAAGGACAGACCTGAAAAACTCTGCTTGCTGCTCTCACACATGCTCACTCACTTATTCTTCCTCATCAGCTTTGGCCACAACATGGTTTTAATGCAATGAATCGATAGGACTTAATTTAGCTATCATTGCAGAGTAATGTGTCATTTTTAATGGTGCTAGCACTAAATTAAATTCGAAGACACCTCAGCTAATGGTGGAAAAGGGAATTATATTTTTGCTGTGATTTGCTGCCCTGTGGATCTAATGTGCTTGGATGCACAGATATAGATAGATTGACCCTTAAAAAGGCAAAGGAAGATTGCAACAATTTATATGACCGAATAATAATAATTATAACATAAAACAGAGCATAACAGGACCAGTGCAAACACTCATTTTTTAATACCTGCACATCATCACGTGTTCATAAACTGGTCAGCAAAAACAAGACCGCAATTATCACAACAACAGCGTTTTAACTTTGCATGCTACACAAGACGACAAAAGCAACAGCCTCTCCGCTCCATGAATAATTTAGAGGGCCTCTCTGAGCTATGGCGGGTGCATCATCAGACACCACGCAACACAAACACACACAACCATTTTGTCACAACCCCCGTGGGTCTGATAAAGTTCAAACAAGTAGTAAGGAAAAAAAGGATGGGAGGCTTGTCACCCAAATCGTCTTTTTCAAACCTACACAAGGAGTAGGCTACTTAAAAAAAGTAAAGGAAGAAGCAAATGCCTCGAGCCCATGTGACTATTCCCTGAAGCTGGGCATAATTAGGAGTCAAACATGGTTCACTCCATGCTCTTCACTAATTGTGTTAAAGAGCAGTGTTACCAGGAGGAGGAGGAGGAGGATGCTAGCGAGCAAACACACATGTATGTACAGGCAGAAACGCACACACATACATGCGCACAATAGGACGAGATAGCAAGTAAGACACAAAAGAAGTGCGGTCTCTAGGGACAGCCTTTTGCTGGGCTTAGCAACTGGCGGCTGATAATACAAGTTGTAATTAATATAAAAGCAGGAGACAATATGGGAAGGAGAGGCTCATAGTGCAGCCAAGCCTCAGGAGAGAGGCAGAACGCTGCTGTCTCTTTTGCTCCTATCCCCAGTTTCTCATTTACAAACACCTGCCTGGCACAATTTCACTTTCCGCACTGCACTCTACCTACATCCCTAGGAATTTCAAATAAAATTGATTTAGCAGCATCATTGAATTTCACTCAAATTCCCCTGGAACCTGAAGCGAAGTGGGGCGAAATCTGTCTGTGTAGTAGCAGTTTAAGGTAGGTTGAGAATGGCTAACCTTGTATGTGTGTGTGTGTGTGTGTGTGTGTGTGTGTGTGTGTGTGTGTGTGTGTGTGTGTGTGTGTGTGTGTGTGT
>JAVKLF010000002.1:6850892-6868242 GCA_034783495.1 Millerichthys robustus
CACACACACACACACACACACACACACACACACACACACACACACACACACACACACACACACACACACACAACACTGTGATGGTGAGTTAATCAAATGATCCAACCAAAGAGACAAAAACCTATTAATTTGGATTATGTGCAGCACATCCTCTCCCATACATTCATCTTTCTCTGTGTGACCTTGTGTTTACTCTCTTCACAGCATGACAGAAAAAAAAAACACTGAACAATCTGAAAACACACTCTCAGCTCTCTTACTCAAGACTATCCTTGTTTGCAGAAAACAATGCTGGCAAACAATCCACATAGTTTTTATTTGTTTTTGTCCTCCCCCACCGCAGATTCCTTTTTTGTTTTTGCTTCCATTTCCATCTTCCATCTGATATAGACCCCCCCACCCTCCTTCATTCCCTCCCTTCCCTCATCTCAGGTTCTGCAGGAGTTCACATGATCAAGCAAGGTACCCAGGTAATTACCTGGCATTGTCAAATAAAGCGACCACTGATTCAAATTAGGAGTGAAATATCAAAGAGCAGCATTGCCTTTTGCAGCCAGTACTTATCCACACAGGAGACGGAGCGGAGATCTGAGAGCTTGGGGACCTGCAGGGAGGCAACAACAACACTCTGCCTTCCCTTTTTCCCGGATAAATATCACCAACGAGAGCAGCGGAGCCCGACATGCCCAGGTTCACGCATTTGTTTGTGTTACTGCTTATCCATTATTAACTTCTGTTCTCTTTAAAAGTGGCCAACTTTTACGGAGAGGGATTTCACAACACTCCAGGACCTGTCTGAGTCAAATGTCAGAGGTTGAAATATATGGATGTGATTGGACTCGGGCTGTGTTTTTCAGTCTTCCTGTTACAGCATTTCTTCAGTTTCTGGATCAGATACAAAGGAGGGAATAAAGAAAATCCACTCACCGGGATTAGGGCTGAGCCGTGCAATAATGTTTGGCCAAATTAGCCACAACCACATCATTTATAATCTTTGCCTTTGATTTCCTCTTTTGTTCCACTCTGTCACAAGATTCTTCACAACATAATTTAATAAACTGGTTTTTTTTAATTGCACAAACAAGACCGCTGAAAATTTGACACCATTAGCAGAGTGTTCTTAAAGAACAACATCACCAGACCTGTAAAAAAACAACAACAAAAAAAAAAAACCAACAAGAAATACCAAAGCATTTTTGATCCCTTCATGTTCAAACTAGACGAGGTGTGTCCAGGGATTTCACCTCTCCTGTAATTTGACTTGCCACGTCTCAATGGAAGTTGAATTGGCTGGAGTGTGCAACAACAAATAAAATGCCTGCGCTGCTTTAGTGAGTGTTTTTCATGGTTGGAGGCAAAACAGGGTTTGCTGACAATATTTGAGTGTTTAATGCTATAAACACACAGACTTCCCTCCCTCTGGCATATGAATGGCTCCCAGGGACACTTTGCATGTAAATATTCCTAGAGAGACAAGACGGGCTATTAATTATTAAGCACAGCATAGAAGTGAAATACTTCTACATTAACACATGAATCTTGTTTTTTTTTAATTTTTATTTTGCCAAACCTGGGGAGGAACACTTTGAGGAGAAATGAGTCATATTTCACAACATGTTTTTTAACAGTAAGGCTTAAAACATATGAGCTCGCTGCTGACTTCCAAGAAATAAAGAAGATTAATTATTGAACAGAACATGAGCGATATTTCTGAATATGCATATTTAACCTACGAACCAAGGAATGTAAGTTGAGGATCACTGCAGAGCAGCAGAACAGTGATCTGATGACTGAAAAACTGTAAACGGGTGTTCCTTTTGTTTAATACTGTAGAACTTTGAGAAGTTCTTGTTTAACTTTTCAGGTAAAACACACATTCCTCCAGTTTCTTCATCGCTCTGAATAGCCTTGCAGCCTTTTTGGTTCATGACAGATTGTCACACTGTGATGCAGTCTGAGTGGAGTCACCAGCAAAAAGTCCACATCTGTGTGTCACACCATTTGACAACTAAGGAGCAAGCTGCTTTTCTGAGACCATAAACTGAATAAGAAAGAAAAAAAGATGTATAAAAGGGGCCTTTTATAGGCTCGGCATAAGCTCTTCATTTATTTTGATGCATAAGGCAATATTCCCTTCATCTCACTATGAGGATTCCATTTCTGTCGCAAATATAAAATGAATGGTTTTTCACTAATGAGCACAAGGAAGAATCAACCTCGATACAATCAGGTCTTTGAGAGTTCACGTCCTATTGTGCCTCTGACAGAAATTAACCAGTCATACTTGTGTTGACAAGACTTATAATCTAAAATGACACAGCGCCTGCATCCCATGTCGTTCAGTTCATTTGTGTCCTGAAAGAAAAATAAAATCATCTGAGTGAAACAGAATTAACAATTTCCCTTGCAGATTTGGTCTTTTGAAAATCCTCATTAGACAAAAAGCATTGCATATATTATCAAATCCCTTTGTGGAATATGAAAGAAATGCTTTATGATGATCCAGTCCTCATCCCATTGTAATAATCTAATCAATTAGCAAGGATGAACTAATCGTCCAATCTCTCACTTGCTAATTAACCCTGGAAATTTGTGGGACAAACTCTAGTGCACCATTTTTTTTTGTAAAAGAGGATGCACAAATTGAGCTCATTGCTTTTGCGAATGTGCTCCCGTTTCTTCAGCGGGTTTAGTTTCTCAATATGTATGAGCCAGATCAAAGAGGGGAGATAGAAGTGGGTCCTGTAGAAAAAATGCGGAACACATTTAAGATCCTTAAGATGCAAATGCACTGGCTCTTGTAGAACGCTGGTGTTTGCATAACATCAGTTGACACAGTCTGCGAGAGCTGTTCTGTGCCACTTGTGTACAGAGTACAAAACACACTGTCCTCTGGGATATTTTATTTTAAGAGGCACACTTAGAGCTCAGTGAATTTAAATGTGAGCTGTAACGCGCCTCTTATTTCCAAATTGCAGCGGGCTAAATGTGTCTGAAAGGAGCATAAATGTAAAGCCGGCTACATGTTATTTTCCAGGCTGATCATTATCACACAGTCGTGTGGATGTCATCCAGCATGCAATGTGTGTTTGTCATGCTGCACTTTTATACAATTGTTTTTTTTTTTTCTTTGCCCAGACAAAAGGCTGTCAACACTATGGGTGCTGTTATGTTTATTATTACAGAGCACAAGTTCACACAGACAATAATCAAATAGTGAACGAGACACTCCAGGGAAACTAACAACTCATGTTCCCAGAGAGTTGCCTTTGGCAAGCCTAAAGTTTAAACCAAAAACACAATAAATCTTCAGTATTGTACAAGTGACGCACACTCTGTGCATTAAATGTAAACGTAAAAATAAATAAAATCCAGAAACATTTAGCATCCTATGTAAAACTTTTTGTAGAGAAATAAAATGACTCAGACGTGGCTGTTCTTTTTTTTATTTTTGTTTGTTTACCCAGGCACACAATTTATAAATCAGCCCAAAAATGTCGAAATAACTTTTCGGTTTTTTTTCTTCACCCGTCCTTTGTTCTGCACTGTTGTCAAATTTGAAATTGAATCCTGTTTTCACCTTACTCCATCTGGAGAAAAGATAGCCTACATTCTCCTTTAATATTCACTAGTGGTTAATTATTAAAGGTATGTATTTGAATTATAAATATACTAGTTATACAGAAGTAGGCAAAGCAGGCATATAGCCTGAGGCTAAATTCCTCCATTACCCATTATTTTCCAGTCTGCCGTCTCCATATGCCTGCCTCCTTTTCCTATGTCATCTCCAAAAACACCAAGGCATTCCTTTGTACTTACCTACCCCTCCCCACTTTGGCCACCCCAAAAAATCCTCCCCTCCATCCATAAGTGGGTTGCTTCCTTGAAGTAGGATGTCACACTTGTCTTAAATATAATGAATCACTATCTTCAAGGTATCCCTGGATCCCAAACACTCCCCACCGAAACCTGCCTAGTCCTCCCCCGATCCGAGCCTTCCTACATGTCACAAATCATCCGTTGTGGAGGGCTCTCCACTAAATCATTAACATTGTCAGAAACGACTGGGCCGAGGAGCGGGAAGGGGCCCAGAGATGCAGCGGAGACGTAATACGTGTGAGAGATGGGAATATGGAATAGTAAACAAAGACACAGCCTCACACCCTGTCTTCCCCTTTCCTCGCGGTTCCCCTTTGCCTCGTCTTTGTTTTTTTGTTTCTTTATTCCACTTCTTCCCTCTTCCATGGGATTTCTGAACAAGAGAGAAGTACAGTATGAGGGTAAAAGTAAAGAAACTGTCAAAGAACTCATGTGAAATTCTTATCCTCCACTTTCCAAACTATCATAGAGTTTTTCCCTGGAGCTTTTATCCCCCTTAAAGCTCTTTGTTGTAAACATTGTAAAGGGAAGTGCCATAAAACATAATCAGATTATGTCTCTGAACTGTTTTGGAATTTAAATATCATGTGTTTAATTTGCCCAGACTGAAATAAAAATATGACCTAACTAATGGCTCGATTGTCAGAAAATCCTAATCCTTCTTTCTCACAGCAACATAACCTGAGACATATGTGAAATACGAACTCGTTTTTTTGATGCATCTTAACAGCCAACTTTCACTTACGGCTTACCTAATGTACACTTTTTCCTATACCATCCATCAAAAGGATTACTAATTTTTCTTCAATTTCCGTGGCTCTCTGAAGAATCTAAAGGATGATTGATAACAGTTGAAGGAAAAGCACAGTGGTACTGTTTTTAACCTTGCTCAAGTCATTAATCTGCTTTATACCCATGAAGGTAGTAAAGGAGACAATGAATTAGTCATTAAAACGCAGGTCAGTTTATTAGAATTCCTGATTGAACTGTAAAATGACTTCTCCCAAGATGCCTCGGCAAAAGGAAGGACTCCGCAAATCCAGAGAGGGAAAAAAAAGGAGCTGAGGAAAGCAAGAAAAGGAGTAACTGCATGAGTGCATTTTTGCATAAAGAAAATTGCAGCTGGGTGTATCGTAGCATCTGCAGACCTGAGATTATAGGTTCTGTGCAAAAATAAGCATGAATCCTAAAAATTTTACCTAAAAATAAATAAATACAAATATCATTGGCCTAAAAGTTCCAAAAAATAAACACAAATTGATCAACCACTTGGCTGAACTTGCTTTGTGTCTCAACACTAGAACTTCTTGTGTTTGTCATTATTGATTGGGGGGAAAAGAGATAAAAAAAAGATGATGTAATAGAGAAAATAGAAATAAATCACAGCACAGTGTGTGGACACAAAAATGGATTAGAACGATCTTAAAAATTCGGCATGACCTACATTTTTTTATTCTCTGTGTTCACATCATATACAGCATGCATAAAAAATGCCTAAAAAGCTTTAAAAAAGTAAAACAAAAATCACCAAAAGAGATTCATAACCATTACTAGAATTTTTTTAACTATTTCTGTATGTGCCAAAACTGTTAAGTTCAAAAATTCTAACATCAATTTTAAAATAATCTAAGCTAATAATAATGTCTAAATTTAAATGAACTGTATAAAAAGTGTAAAGAGTGTTAAAGTTGAAGTCAGCGCCTCATCACCATGGCAACCATGCACCTATGTCTGTCACCGTGCTACTCCAAAAAAATTTATTAGAAACTTTAATTGTAATTGTAAAAAAAACCCCACATAAGACCAGTTTGGAGTCCAAAAATCCAACATTTTGTGACATGCCTAAACTCTGAATGATGTTTTTACTGTGGTCGCTGAACTTTTAAGCTCTAAAAAGGGACAGAAGAAGATGAAAGGGGGGGGGGGATTGGTAAGGTATTTTTATTTCATACTGTATCATTTTCCAGAAAATTACTAGATTAAAAGTATTTTCTTTTTTTTTTCTTTTTTCTGTAGAAGATACTTGTCATAGAACCACTTTTATTTTGTTTGTTTTGGAGTTGTCACTTTTAATCGTTTCTTTCCTCAGACTTCTAAGCACCCATAATGTGACACTTAAGATATGCATTCTTTGCCATGTAAACATCTTGCTCCATTAAATGGCCATTTTTCCGCCTGTGTAATCTTGGTTTCCATGGCAGCAAACACAATCCTGTTTATTTATGTAAACAAGCATGTTTGTGAATGGGCTACAGAGATCAATATAAACAGCCAGTTCTAAATGAGTCAAACAGAGTTTCTGCAGTTGTAAAATACTCTGGTATCATCATCCATCACTCGTGGATGGGTTTTAAATTCCATAGGCAGGGTTTATTTTCTGCATTGAACTGTGAGGCTGTTGGATTGTTTTGGGACCAGTTGTTGCCCAGAGGCTTTTTTTATTTCAAGACCTGAATGCATAGTAAGCAGGACAGCGACTTATCTCAGTGGTGGACTTCAGGAGAGGTAGAGGGGCTCTCCTCTGGATGTTTTGTCTGAAAATAAAATAGGCGACCTGAACTGGTTCAAGGAATGTCTGAAACAGCCACACCAGGTGGATTCAGCCTTGTCTTGTTTACAGTCATGTCTACAAACTGTCATCCCAGTCTGTCTCATTCACTGACTAAATGGGATTTTCATTTCCTGGTCTGTAAATGAGCCTCTCCCCCCTGCTTTTGTTTGATATTTATTTATTCAGTTTATGTGACAGGAGCAATGCACATTAATCAACATCTCAGCTTTCACATCATAGTAATATGTGTCAGACCCTCTCTCGTCCCTCCCTCCTCCTCTCAGTCATCCCCTCTTCTCTTTCCCTCACAGTGCTGCAGTAGCCTCCAAGAAACTCCAATCAGCAAATCAGCACCGTGACTCTAATGAGCAAAATTGCTTATGAAGAAAATCTGTTTCCGATGGTAGGGCTCGATGACGAATGTACTTTGACAACGAGTCTTTCCTTAAGGAACTTTGCTGTGGCAGACTTGTGACGCCACCTCCTCAAAGATGGCTTGCCCCTCATCTGAGAGAGCAGCTGAGAGAGAGAGAGGAATAAATAAGAAATGCATCTGAGGATGTGCAGAAGAAATCAAACGGTCCAGCACTGAGACTTCATAATAATTTTTTTAAAACTACCTGATCGTAGTATACCAGTGCATCCTATAAAAAATATCATCCAGTGGCAGGTAAAGTGTCTGTTTATGCTAACAAACATACATATCTAGGATTAGGGTCATTTGTGGAGAGCGGTAAAGACAAATGTCACAAAAGAAAATACAGATCAGAATAAACCGAATTTGATGTAATGCTGTTGTATTTTGTTTAAACTGATGATAATTTCTGGACACCTTATGAAATTGTTTCAATTTGTGGGAAAACACACTTATTATACTCTCGTTTATGGCATTTTTATGTACAACACAAACACTTCTCATAAATAACTTTGGTGGTCAACAGATTAGCCATGAGATCCAAATTTCATAAAATTAGCCCAAGGTTCACCCGAACCTATGGGCCCAAAGGATCAATGTGTTAGTGTCACAGAGTCTACTCCAGTTTTCATGATCCAATGGGTCAAAGCTACTCACCAAAACCCAGGAAGACTTGCACGATTTTACATGGTGCTTTCAAAATTTGAATCTTATTTTCAAAATGTTATAAAGCTGAGCTGGTCCTCTGAACGGGTTCTTTTCTGTGTAAAGTTTGCACATTCTGTTTGTGCATATGTGGGTTTTCATTCCAGTTTTCTCCCACAGACCAAAAACATGTTAGGCTAAGTGGCAGATCTACATTGTCCCTAGGTATGAGTGGGAGCCTGAATGATTGTTTGTCTCTTTGTGTTCTTGTGATGGACTTGCAACCTGTCCAGGGTGTACCCCGTCCCGCTCACAGTGACTGCTGGATATGGGTACCAGTGACTGCCTTGCTCAAGAAGCGGGAATAGATCATGGATGTATGGGTGGATAACATGTCACCAAACATTTAAAGACTGATGCGTTTATTCATTCTTTGTCAAAAGATAATGCTTTACTGCATAAAAAGCAAGAATCTGGCCTTAACAGAGTTAAAGTTAGTGCAGTAGAATGTCCTATTCTGCCATTTTTATTAAGATGTATTATTCAACTCCTAAAGCTGAGTGATTGCTAGAAATAGTGAGGAGAATACCTGCTTTTATCGAAACGGAACCAGAAATTTTGTTTTAAGCCACATAACTAATCTGCAAAATCTGCTTATGTCAAAGCTGTGTGGTAAACTTAGATTAGGAAGAAACTGCTCATCTTCACACTTTACACTTCAGAAGAATGTTTAATCAACCATACCCACATGTCATAAATGACATTTCACAGGTTTTGAAGCTTATATGGGGTTTATAAGCGTTTACGGGGTTCTAATGTAACATGCACCATTATGAAAGAATTTCTACCTAACGACCCAACTAACCCAAGCACTCTTTCCCTCATTCCAACCGCAGAGATGAGCTGAGACCCCACTGAGCCAATGAGCTTCAACAAAACTGACTTGATTGCCAGGGATTTAGCGTCAATGATCCTAGAATAACAAGGAGCATATTGTACCATCAGCAAAGGGCTGCACAGCCGGGCCTGTTCCAGGTTAACAGGCGCTCAGATGCCTGCGCTCAATGATGGAGGTAATGATCTCATGATAAAGCAATACAGTTGAATAGGTAGCCATATGGGTGGAGAGGAATAAAAAGGGAAAAAATGATAGAGCAGAATGACTGGACATTTTTATACAGTTAAATATTCCAAACAGTAAATAATGAAAAACACAAAGGACTCATATCATGAGCCGCTGATAACAAACTACGTCTCATCCATTTGACTTGGCATTGTATGTTGTCTTTTGTGTCTTGTGTCTCTGCTTGCAAGCATGTCACTGTCAGACTGAGACCACTCAAGTCGTACACTTCAGTTCTGTGCAAAAATAACTAAATTGAAAAAAACATGTTGAGTGATTCCACTCTCCCAGTAAAAGTGTGGGATTGTTTTTAAGGCCAAAACAAATCTAATTTACCATATTTCCAGTGATAACTTTGATCACGTGGCATCTGTCACAAGAAGCACTTTGTGATTTGACTCAGATTTTGATTGCACATCACACTGAAACAGAAGGGCCACTGGCAGGGTTAGGAAAGTTGTGTGCCCACTATTTTGCTAAGTGCTACACAGTGCTGTTGTGTATTGTTTACATGTCATTGTCACACATTGTTAAGGTCTTGCATATGCTGTGTCTGGTCATTACTGGCAAAACATTAGGCATATTGGATGGCCTTTTGATTTTTCCTCAGATATTCATGGTCAGCTGCCATAGCACCTGCCTCAATATCAGCAAACTCTGCTGTGGTTGTTTGTTCCAGTTTTTTTTTTTTTTTTTTTTTAGTGGTGCATTGTAAGATATGGCTTTGTGCTTCTGGATGTGGTTACTTCATTCACCTAGGTGAAAGCACCGACACAGTAATGTAGAAATATTTTACTCATGTGAAACAATGTACAACAATTTTTTTTTCTAATCCAAGTGAAACTGTGCAACTATTAACTGCTAAAAACTTGTTTATGTAATTATGATATCATTAAGTTGTAATTGTGAATGCACACAGGGATAATTTAGAGTTAGAATTAGCCAAACATGCTTGCTTTATGGAGAGAGAGAACATGCAAACTCCACCCAGAAAGGTCCCAGGCTGGGATTTGATTTGGCAACCTTCCACCTGAGAGGCAACAGTTCTACAAACTGCGCTATCATGCCTCCCAGGAAGATCCATGCACTTTCTATTATGCTTTTGCATGTGTCAGTGAGTGTGTGTGTGTGTGTGTGTGTGTGCATGTGTTCACTTGTCTTTTCTGTCAGCAAAATGTATCACAAAGCAAGTGTTGTCACCTATAAATTTGCATAAAGTTCAAAAACTAAAGTAGATTCCTACACTCTTTAGTAAAATGAACTTGTTTTCACCATTACTTCTGATATGTATAAAACCGGACTAATATTGTGTATATAAATGCATTGTTGTGTTCACTTCTAGTTGATTCATAGTTTTTTGACTAGTATTTATTGGTATATCCTGGATTGATGTGGATAAACAACAAGGCACATTATTAGTGCTTTACATATCTGCTTGTTTCTGACCACCACCCCATCATCTGAGGCCCTGTCGTCAGACGCCTTGGGAGTTCTGATAATAGTCCTTGGCTGGCAGAAGACAGGTTGATTGCTGTCAGGGACGGAAACAAAATGGATGATGGGATTTCTACGGGGCACCTCTAAGGCGCATTAGGGACCTCTGAATCCCAATCCCCAAACATGGGATAAAGAATCATTTTGTCACAAAGGCACCGGGTCGCACATCACTGTCTAATGCATCGTGCCTTGATTAATCGTAGGGATGGATCAACATTATGTCCTATTCAGGGTGATGGTTAATTGCCTTCGCTATCCAGCTCATCCATTGCTCTAATGATCCTGTGTCTGCTCCTCTGGACACATGCTTAGTCTGGCGGACTGTAGCTTAGCAGGACAGGACCCTCTTAAACGTCATTGTCGACTGAGAGCTTGCCCCCTTCAGACACCTCTACCTCCCCCATGCTGAGAGTATGGGATAAATGGAGGTGGCTTCATCACCCGTGAGCCCGTGTTTATATTCACAGCAGAATGTCTGCAAGTGGTAATGTATGTAGATTTCATTTCTGATGAGTGATTATTTGACTGCTCATTTTGCCTGAGATTTATGGCACCCTCTCTATCTTCTGACTGCAGTGCCACTCTTATCTTTAATAAAAGAGATGAGGACATTAATCAGGTTTTGTTGGCGGCCCTTACTAAGACATTAAATGTATTGTATGGCGTACGTAAACATGCTTCACATCCTTTCCCCTCACAGCAGTGAGAGAGAGAGAGAGAGAGAGAGAGAGAGAGAGAGAGAGAGAGAGAGAGGGGGAGGGAAGGAAGGAAGGAAGGAAGGAAGGAAGGAAGGAAGGAAGGAAGGAAGGAAGGTGAGAGACAGAAACAGGCAACCAAGGAGGGGAAAAAAAACCCTCATTATATTTATCATAATTCCACATCTGCTGTTTTTGAAGCAATGTACCATGAGCCTATAAAGTGTATTACAACTGGGCATAAATTCCACTGATTTGTGGCTGGAGTAGCTAATTCCTTGAGTACAATTTAGAAAAACAAGCACTGAGCCCTGAAATTGCATTTCCATAAAGGCTTTAAATTACTGGGTACAGAATCAAGAAGTTGCCTGATGTGCTGCGCACGGTGACCATATTATTGAGGGAAGCAGCTCTCCCCGGACAGAGACAATAAAACCTGAGATGAGTGAGCCATACACTCAAACAAAATAAAGGAAGACTGGAAACGCAATGAGGGGAAGTGCCTTTACACATCTCATTGCAACCACATTTAAAAAACGAGGACACGTGTGAATGAACACGGATAGTTTTCTTCTAGCATAATATTAATTTTTTTGTACACGCATGTAAACGAGATGAAGCACAGAAAGTTCAGAAATAGTAGGGGAAAATCTTTACAACACAGAGTGCAAATGGTGTGCAAAATATAAACTGTTTTAGCTGAGCTAAAACTGAGCTCAAATTTGATGTGGTAGTAGGTGAGAGTCACCCACAACATATACTTTGAGCTGTGACATCACATAGTAACGCGTGAAACTGCAAATTGTATTTTCATAGTTTGATCCAAACGGTTAGAAAATGAACCTTAACTCTAGAATGAAATAAATTCCTTTAAGGACTGCTGGACCTTAATTTTTTCATCCATTTTCACATTGATTGTTTAACTTAGTGTCTACACAAGTCGGTAAAAATCCAGGACCCACAAAGCTCCATTCAGTTATCATGCAAACTCTTTGTGTCACATTGACTCACACTGTATTAATATTTCATGTCATTCTTTCATATCTTTCCCTCATGAACTCCAATCCCATCACCTCCTCCATCCACCTATGTTGTCTCCCGCCTCCTCGCTTTCTTCCTTCTTCTATCTACAGTCATTTGGGATGGGCATGAACAAGATTTTCATATCAGGTAAATGAATATCTTTATCACAGAGGCAGGGGCTGGGATGCTCAGGGAGCTGGAGAGAATAATCACACAGTGCAAACAGTCTGTAGGGAAACTGAGAGGCACTCAATATTAACACACTGGGTACTTCTGAATAACCTCCTTGCTGCGATGGATGCTGTGGGATCAATGATGTTGCTGTGCCCTACCTCTGACCTGAGATCTCTGACAGCCGGCAGGAAATAAATAAAAAAACGGCGCTGAGATTATTTTTGAACACCTAAGTTGAGTCTGCAACTATCAGAAGAGACAATGTTGCTCCTTTTCTCCTGGATAAAATTTGTCTAGAAGCGTAAAACTTTCTTAAAGATTGAAATAAGAAAAAAGTATTTTAATATTAAATAAACAAGAATAATGTTTTAATTCATTATAAGGTTTCAGTCTACATATAAATATATTTCACATTCAAGGTAATGTTTTGCTCCGTTTACCTTTTGACAAGTGTCTTTTTTTTGCACTTTTCAACTTTTAGCAAGTGTTTAGCTACTTTTAGCTAGTGCTATGCTACTTTTGGCTTGTAGTTATACTACTTCTTTTAGCTCTAACAACTTAGTTTCAGATTCTTGGCAGATTGCAGCAGTCATTCAGTATTATATCTTATCTTTTCATTTATTGTTCTCAGAATGACTTGTCATGCTTCTGCAGAACTCCTGATTCCAAAAACTCACAATAAAGTAATACATTTGCAAAAATGCCTGTTGAGGGTTTTTTAAAACTCAGTAACTATTTTAAAATGATGTTAAAATGTTTATTTTTGTAGTGAATTAAAAAAAACAACAAACACTGTATAGTTGTAGGTTAAATTTTGATGAAATAAATTTCATAAACTGTTGACTGAGATAATTATTTTGTCCTGATAGTATTATTCTGTTACATGAATTTTATTTACATAATATGAACAAGAAAAACATTATTTCAACATAAAAAATAATTTTCAAGTTCTGTTTGGTTAAGGCTAGATCCTGCAAAGGTTCCAGAGCTGCAGGCTGTAGACCCCTGACCTAAACTAACATGACTTAACATAATTTAAAGTCTTTTTAACCTGAAAAATCTCAACTGCTTTTTCATAGACGTTCAGGAGATAAATCCTACTGACAACGTCTTTTTCAGCGTCGACACAAAGCTGCCATTTTTTTATGCAAAGTACTGTTGCATCAACTGCAAATTAATTTCATGCAGACGTTCATGGTTCCCTAGGGACACCTAATGTTCACCACTGTGACTAAGAGTAGCATCACAGGGCTACTTGCAGAGCTGCAGAGTCCTGTCTCATCTCAGATTTGCCTTCATGAGCTGTAATTAAATTATGTATGACTTATAACATATTTTTCACATTTGTCCGGACTCTGCAGCAGTTACATGTAAATATATATTAGTAAACAAATGCTGAGACTTAAAGTGTAATCTTATTTAAAATGCTTTCCTAAAGATTCTATTACTAAGGTGAAGCAGGAATGCATATCGCCCATCATCTTTCATGTGAGATTTAGACTGTCATAATCTTATATTGATTAATAACAGAATTGTTGCCATTTTGGTCAAACCTTTACATAATGTGCAATCTCATGCAAAACTGTGAAATGTTGTGTTCAGAGTATGTGTTAGGAGAATAGTCTCAGCTTCTAATATCAAATATTAGTTGGCTAATGCTGATTAGCTTTGGCGACCATTTTGAATTGGACTGACTCCAAAAGTTAATTATTTGTAGCAATGTATCTGATAAATGCTTTCTCAACAGTTTCATTAAAATCCATCTGGTGGTTTATGAGTTGATTTGCTAAAAGACAAATCAGGTAGACTCCAAAAATTAATTGTAAAATTTTATGTAAAGATCTCACGCAGTGAGTAGTAGTTTGTATTGTGGCTGACTTGCCGCTGCAGCCGCAGAAACGTTTAGAAAAATATCTGTAAAATTGACTGAATTTGTTATTTTTGTGTTTCCTAAGGTCTGTTGGCTGTGGCAGCCATATTAAATTGGGCTGTTTTTAAAAGTTAATTAATTGTAAAAGTATATCTAATGATTTCATCACTCTGAACATTTTGCTAAAATTTGTCCAGTGGTCCATGGCACTTTGGTAACACTGAGACAATGATGACACCAAAGGTTAAAGGCTGATCAGGGATCAATCTCTGCTAATACCACACCAAATTTTAAGTCAATATTTCTTCAATTAAATTAGTGATAGCAATTATTGCCTTCTTTAAAATCTTTGCACCCATGTTGAATTCAATAGATTCCAAAAGTTAAACATGGATGTATGTCCAGTTTTTACAAGTTTGGTTAAAATTCATTGTGTTTCATGAGCTCTTTTGCCATCAAATAGTTTTTAAACTGTATAAAAAAATTGGCTACAATTCATCTCCTTCTGATCCAGAGAGCAGAATAAAGAACAGCTCTTTATTGCATTGCCCAATAATGGTTGATTTAATGGCTGTAAAATGTGTTCATTAGAAGCTTACAGTTAAGAAATATTGAAAGTATACCTAAAAGTGTCACTTTTATAGTGAGTGAACAGGATAATATCATCTAAAAAGGGTGTGATTTTGCTCAAGTCCTCCAGCATCACCATGGAGCTCATAAAGGGATGAATTTTAATATGATGTTTTCAGTCAGTTTAATTGAATTTTAATTGCCACTTTGGACAGAGGGCTTAGAATTAATCAATAAAATATTAAACTTTTGGAGCTTTGACGAGAAATTACTTCTCTTTTGCCCCTTCAGTGCAATGCATACTGGGACTAGTTTGACTGTTTATAAGGTGAATGAGCTGAGCCGAAACCTTGGTGTTTTCTATAGTGTTTCAAGAGAATCTGGCGGATAAATAACACTGGGGCGAATAGGTTGCGATTCTATTAATTACATGGTGTGGAAGAGCAGTCGGTCACCTTCAAAGGAAGGCCTTTTAATGTGCCAGAGCCATAAATATTTTGAAATGTCACACCCAGGGAAGACGGCATCAGGCCAGAGTTGGGACGATAAATCAGAGCCCGAGAAGAAGCTGGAAAGAAAAGATGGCTCTTTGGTATTTTAGAAATAATTATTAATACAAAAGAGGTAATGAATGAAGCTATAAATCTGGGTAAAACAGATCATTAGGACAGAATTAGTTTATAAAACTTGTTATTACCCTCAGAAAAGCACTTTTTTCACTCCAACCATATTTCATGGAAACTTGCATAAGAGTTACAAAGATATAAAACATGAGATAATTTCTGTAAGAAGGTAATTTGGAGATATTTTCAACTCATGATGACATATAGTATATGGCTTATTGGAACAACTTTGTGTAACTAATACAACCCTAAAGTTATACTGCTGAACTTTGTTGTGAATCTCTATCCGTTTTACAAACTTCCATCGAATTTGGAGCAGGTTTGTTACAGCAAGTCTGACCCAGACAGAGGCCTGTGTGCTCGGCACTGTATGTAGGCCACTAATTGTGCACTGCCATCATCACCAGCAGTACCCACAGTTATAAATCTAAAGGAGCCTTGGTTAGGCTGCCCCACGGTTGGAAGGAATTTATCCTCTATCCCTACAGAGGGAGCCAAGGGAGAAAAATGACATGGCCCATCCTCTAAGGCTAATAAAAGTCTAAATTAAATATCAAATGGAACCACTGATGGAAAGCGTCGCTTCTATGGATCCCCAGCGCCGCCTCAGCCTCTGCTCACTGACACGAAAGGTGCTGCTCACATGACTGGAGACCCAGACAACTTTGTTAGCAGGATTATTTTTGCTTCTGTGGAAAGCCTCAGCATACTAAATGAGAAGGTAAAAGCAAAGTAAAGTAGCAAAGTAAAGTAGCAAAGTACGTTACACGATACTATATTTTACTGCTGGTTTTGCCATGGCTGGATCCTTCTTTTCTTTCAAAGTATTCCTAAACACTACAATGCATGTACTTTATGATTGAATAAGGATGTTTTTTCAGAGGACTTATAGGGAGCAATCTGTCATCTGAATAACTAAAATTATGATTCTCTATATCCATAATTTTAAATTTGTAATTTCCCCTTCCTCAGCAGAAGATTTCCAAAGATTGCGCTCAGAGAGGAACAACTTGCTGAGAATACTGTAACACTAATGCCTGCTACAATAGCAGGCATTATTGGAAGGCTAAAACTGTACATTATGAATCATCAATTGTCATCCTGCCTTGTATTATCCCCAGAGAAAATCCCAATCTGGGCTTGAGCCCACGGCTGATGGACACCCCATTATTCACCCACGCTTCTTCAGCTCTGAGGCAGGAAGAGGGGGATAGGCAGTAAAACGACGGCCTTAAGATTAATCCTCCGCTCTTTTTCCTGCTTTCCGATTCAGAATAAAATAGATGATTCCCTTACTTTAATCAAAAAGTTTTATCACCCCCCTCCACCAACTCAGGAAGTAGGGATAATACTTGTTCCTTTGCTCATCCTCTGAATTGACACTGAGGTGGGCGATGAGAGGAATCGTCTCGTGCTGTCTTTTGTACTATAACAAGTGAGTACAATTTAGATGAGCTGGTGTATGTTGATCAATACGTGCATTATCTCGTGTGCAATGCGCTACAAAAATCTTAATAAGGGGGTTAGCGATTCCTTTAAAGATCCTATGGCTCCTCAATCACCGAAATGCTATCGTACTTTAAGATAACAACATATTGAATGTAAAACACATCCAACGTTCAGGTCTTCTTTGTAATGGGAAAAGTATGACACTGGAGGACATGGACTATAAGTCAGACTGCTTAATATTTACTTCAAATAAAGAATAAACCAATGAAGTCCCCATGTTACATGGATCAACAGCCTTTTCTGCTGTTTGTACCATTCTTTCACATGCAAACTGCACTTTTGTTGTGGTAAACTCACTTTTTTACAAACACTTTTAAGACTACAAGAAACTTAGCTTGTTGTGCCCATATGCACATGTTAAACTGCTGGTGAGAAACAATGATTTCGCAGCCTACTTCATACACTCCAACTATTGCATTGTGCAATAAAAAAACTGTACAATAGGGCCATGTCTACTTGGTTTTCTACTGTAGGCTCAATTTTTCCTGATCCTGTCAGACCTAAACAGTGTCCTGAAACTGTTATTGATCAAGACAATATGGTGAACACTGTTCAGGAAAAATGAGCTATAATAATTTTAGCAGCATCTTAAATGTTGCTCAAAATATTGTTTGTGTTTTTAAGTTTTTTATGTCAGTATTATTGCCACCTATTTGACAGCATGAAAATGTACATGTTTTTGTCGATATTTCTGCTCCTCATCTATTTGTTTCAAAAATATCTGGACTAGCATAAGTGGGTTTCTGAATCTTTACACTTTACTCCACCTTTAACTT
>JAVKLF010000002.1:6871712-6883400 GCA_034783495.1 Millerichthys robustus
CTCTCTCTCTCTCTCTCTCTCTCTCTCTCTCTCTCTCTCTCTCTCTCTCTCTCTCTCTCTCTCTCTCTCTCTCCATCTGCAGCTTAACCTGTGTGTAAGAGTGTGTGAGTGTGGTGCCTTTGCAGCACAGATGAACTCATGAAAGGAAATGAGGTTAGTTTTCTCATCACCGGTAATGATACTATAACATCGGAAATGCCTCCCTCAAGGTGCATGAGTGTTTCTTTATTGTGATTTAATTCTGGCTGGAATGGATCAAACCAATCATCACCACTTTAATGAGGGGATAAAGACAAAAAAATGTAGAGCAAAACAAAAGTTATTTTTTATTCATTTAAGATCAAATGAAGTGCAGTTTTAAGGAGCTTAAGTCTTTCTTAGGCTTTTTATACATACTTTTTAAACTTAATACCTTAAAAGTTTATATTTAAAAAATTTAAACACTACTTAAGATCAAATGATACAATTTTTAACTTGCATTTCCCCAAGTTTGCTGGGTTTTCATCACCCCTTACTGTAAAAACTTGTATGAACGAGTTATGAAAGCTTCTAGTTTGTACTTTTTTTTTCCTTCATGTTTTAATTACTGTCAAAATAGAAACTTTAAAAAGAATCGTTAATTTGTGTGGGTGTTTCAGGTGAATTAAGGCTGCAGTTGGTAGTATTTATGAGTTGATTTAACTGCTGCATAGGGTCCTCTTGTGAAACATGAGTCAGTTCCAGCATTTAACCTCACCGTGCTAATTTATGCTCCATGGCATTGGGTACTTTATCATCTGCTCTTTGGGGAGAGACAGTCATCTCATTAGGCAGGATTTAATGAAATGCAAGGATACACTTCTTAATTCCCGAAATGGCTGAAACAAAAATCCACTGTAAATCCTGCCCTCCTCCATGGCAGGGTAAAATGCAGCAGCCAGAGGAAGGAAAGTAAGGAAGCATGCCAGCAAAGAGATAGAAGATGTTGCTTAGATTTGTCATTATCCCTAAATCCCAAAAGTGTTTTTTAGTATAGAAAGTGCGTTCTGTCGTCTTAAGAAGAACCAGAAAAATTAACGACATAAACAACTACAAACAGTACAAAACACCAGAAACTGAAAAATTTGACAGTTCTAAGCAGAACGTCCGCACTTTCTCCCAGCCCAGCCTGTAGATGAGACCCATCAAACAAGGCACACACCAGCCCATCATCACCATTTCGACACAGAACATTAACATCATAATTTACATAAAATTACTTACATACTGGTGTTGAATTTAATTTCTTTGACCGCTACAGTGCAACAGCAAGGAAAAAGATTCATCCCAGCACCACGAGGGAGCCTTGCTTACTCTTCCACGTGGCTTATTCTCTCGCACAAAGTTGGGGAGAAAACCAGAGACTATAAAAAAACCTATTTCATTAAGAAGTCCCTTTACTCCCACACAGAAACACACTATGGACTGACAAACCCTGTGCATTTTACAAAAGGCACACATGTGCAACGATAAAGATGCTGGGTGCACATTAGAAAGACTGAGACATTACCACAGAAAATCACTGATGCGCAAAGTCTGAGGTGATAGATAGTAATATGGTTTGATTATGAAACATTCACACATTTACTCAAGATTTAACCATGTAAAGTTCAGCCCACACAGTGCCTGCTGATACTGGCTAAACAAGGACAGAAATGGTTTATGGTCAGACAGCTTTAAGAGTGATTAGGGTCAGTGATCACTCTGCAGGAGACTATGACTGCAAAGGACTTGGAGATCGTTTTGTAGACTGAGCAAAACAGTAGGTGCCAATACTATTCTCTCATTAGACTTCCATACACACAGTAATGTGTACTTTAAGTGGTTTCACAAAAGATATAATTCATAATTTCTTCATCTACAAATTACTATTTGTTTTTGTTGTTCTGGTTGTTTTTGCTGTTTTTTGTTTTCTAAAGTTGAGCCAAAAAACATTTCCCCAAAAGGCTCATTAGAGATCAATTGAAGCTACCAACTTAAATGCTCTATAAAAAATGACAAACTTATTCAATTAAAATTAAATGTATTCTTTATGAAGAGTTTGGATTCTGAGAATCTTGTAAAACATGGTGGTGACAGTTTCATGATTAAGGCCTGCTTTGCTGTACTAGACCAATTTGGATTTCGTGAAACTAGTTCTGAAGCATGACAGGCATACAATCTGGTATTTCACTAATATTTATAGAAGGGTTTTAAAAAGTAATCATGTTTAATGGCCAAGTGAAAATTTGCAGACTGATCAACATTTACAGAATGTTTAAGTATCTGCAAGGTTGTCATGGGAGATTTAAAAAGTTATAGTTAAGAAAATGTCCAAGTTTATCAATTTAAAAAAGGGCTTTCCTCACAGGTATAAAAATCTAACTTAAGCTAATTTTCAAGCACAGGTTAAAGATTTTAGGAGTTAAAAATAAACCTTTTCAAGCCCACTGCAGATCCAGTGGCAGGGTAAATACTAGATTTAGATGGTAAAACCTGGTTTAAACCATTAATTATTTCAGCATTTTGTGGTTGTTCAAATTAATTCAAGTTTTGACATTAATCAAATTCTTTTTTTTTTCGTTTGTTATCTTATCTTTTTAAAATGTCTGCCTATTTTTTTCTGATTTTCACTCTGGAAGCATTCAAAGTGCTTGCGAACTTTCTTCCTTCACAATAGAGAAATTAACTGTGAAACTTGTAAATGCACGACAGACCATAACCCTGAGCATCTTTAGCCCGTTTTCTTAGCACAGACTGGGGAAAATTACAGTGCCTCATTTCTGACATCAGCCATGCTTAACCTGACAAGAGAAGTGTTACCTTTATGAAAGCTCAGCTTCTGGTATAGCTTCAAAGTCCCCATCACCATGACAGGAAAAAAGAAAAGAAAATCCCGCCACCACTAGCAGAAAAAAGAACCTAATGTCCTAATCACCCTTCCAACCCACACAGTTTAGAAAATTGCTCAATCTTTTTCTTTTTTCACCTGTCCCTGAGACATATTATCATGTATGTTTTTTTTTCTTTTTTTATTTAGAAAAAAAGCATTTCATATTATTTCCATGAAAAATATGAAAGTTTAAAGAGAATAAAAGAATGAAGCACATAGCATGAAGAGGAACATTTAGGAGAGCAAGGTAAAGAAAAAAAGACTGAAAGGCTGTAATTATTTGAAATAGTCCGCTAATGTGTATTATCATGTCATTAAATGTAAATGAGATAGAGCTAAAAGACCAACTGCAGAGGATTTGATGTACAAAGAAAAGAAGGATAGACAAGAGCAAGAAAAAATAAATAAATTGACAAATAAACGAAAAGATGTCAACAAGACTTTGTTCATTTTTTGGGGGAAAAAATAAACATTTAATGAACCAAACAACCTCTGATGATGAACCAGAGAAACCTTTGATGCTGCTTGACATGGAAAAAAAGAAGAAAATGGAGCGATGGTGGAAGTGATTCAGTGGGACCTGATGCGGTCTAGAGTTCCTAAGACAACTGTGTTGACTTCAAGTGTCTGTGTGTTCTGTTAAATGTATGTTTACTCGTGCATTCGATCGCAGACATGAGCGAGCATCATTCCACTCCAGCTGCTTAATAAGGCTGTCTGGACCCAGCGGCTTCTTGTGGCCCCCAGCCCTGTTATCAGAAACATTAGGCTGAATATTAATGGCCAGGCCCAAGACACATGCCATTAAGCTTGGTTGGCCATTTTTCTCTGTCCTCTCCCGACCACTGTACAGGAATTAATGAATTGTGGGTAAAAACTGGATATACAAAAGAAAAAAAAGGACTGAAAAACAAAACAGAAAATTAAAAAATGAGAAACTTGGTTGGTGACTTATCATTAAAAGCTTTATCATTAAAAGCTTAACATAAAAATGAGCAAAAATGTACCATGTCATGTGGATAATGGGATACCCCTAAGACAAATTTTAAAAAAGGAAATAATTGCAAGAATCTGCGGCTTGTGGTTCCTTTGGTCTCCCAAGAGTAATAACTTGCCCTTCAACACCTTTCTGTCTTGGTCAAAGTAAATAAACAACAAATAAGTATTTAGTAATGGCTTGTTCATTTTTTTTCTAACTGAGCAGGTCCACAAGCTTCCATCTAAAATGGAACAGAGGGGAAAGCACTTATTACACCCTAAGTGCTGTGCTGTTGCAGCCTAAGCAAAGTGAGCTGTTAACGGATATAATTTGTGCCAAATAGCAAGAGGAGGGCTTTTGATATGCAGAAGAGCTGACCTCTGGACTGCCACTTTAATTGGGTTTTTAATTTTCCAGACCATCTGACAGTATCAAACATGATCCCTGAGCTTTGGCCCATTGATTGGAGCCACCGTGACAAGAGGAGGCTGACATTACCTTTGCTTTTCAGGCGAGGGAAGACAGCAGAAAAGAAACAGCAGAAAAAGGGAGCGAGAGCGGGGAAATAAAAGCAGGCAAGCGGACATTGGAATGGAAATTTGCCTTAATCACGAGGGCCTGAGTGTAGTATTGTGAGGGGCTATGACTGAGGCTTGGAAGTGATGGGATACCACCCTCAGAGACAAGGAGAAAAAGTGCAGGCTGCTGAAATATAGGCTGTCACTCCTGACTAGTGACAGCACACTAAAAGACCTAAGCATACGAAAATACGTGGAGAGGTGCATCAGTTCTCCACTGGTACAATTAAGATATAAGAGCTGTTATTATTCACAGATGCTGGTCTTGTAAGAACTTAAAAACATGTTTAAGTGTAAAATGGACTATTTAATTTCTCAGCTGCAAAAGAAAAAGTAAAAAATAAAATCATGAAGTGTTACTGTAATGTTTTTTTGAGGAGAGCTGTCCAAATTCATTTGTTCTTTGCCCTTTTGGACTAAGCAGATCTAGAGACACTCTTGTAAGGGACTATATGTTTGCTTTGTATTGTCTGGGGAAAGCTGTGATTGCGTAACACTTGGCTAACGCTGATGGTCAACACAGCTGCATCACTTATGCATGCGACATTCACTATCAGCAACAAGAACAGCTATAAAGGAGTTGCGTATTGGGGGTCTTTGGTTTCATTTTTAAACAAAAATCAGTGTACATTGTGCTGCACATGTTCAAGAAAGAACATGTCACAGCAGACAAGTCAATACAGTTTTAAAAGTGAAGTGCCAGGAGAGTGCTGAATTTGCTCAGCCAATGAACATGCATTTTCTTTATGTACACCAGCCACATCTCTTGTCCCTATTGAGTCAAGAAAATGTCTACTCTGAAGCAGGTTCTAAAATACACCCAATAAACATAGTTATAGGGACTGTGAACAGGCACGGTATAAGCTGTGTGGGAGGAAAAAAAGGCAACTGCTTTATTAAACTATTATATGGAGTGTAAACTGGTCCCCTTATGGTCCGAAAGCACCTTCTGTGGAAAACGTTAGCTTTCATCTAGAAACATTACATCACAGAGTGGAATGGCTTTCAAATAAGGCTTCATCATTAAACCCTAACATGGCCTATCAACACGCCAACCACCACAATTATCACCTGTGCCAGTCCAACTGGTTTACTACTGTCACACAGACAAGAGTCTGTCCTGTGGATTTTTAATTTTTTTTGTTCAAGGTTTCTTACTGGTGCCTGTTTGCTCAATCTGCAAGACCACACAAAGAGTTTCAGCCCTCTAATCTCCTAACCAAACAAGACAGCAATTACCCAGGCAGATAACTAGGGGACATTTTCATCGGCAGTGACAGTACTGGGCTGGCACAGAAATGTGTCTGCTATAGCCAGAAGAAGAATGATAGACAGAGGGAGAGAGATGGAGACTGTTGCGCTGTTTGGGGAAGAAGGGGAAAAAAAGGGACATTTATCTGCCAGTCAAAATACCCGACCGTAACGCCTACTTGTTAATCGACAGCTATCTGCAAAAGCACAGAAAGAGGCTGAACTACAACAAAATGTGGTCATCGACTGACTGGTGTATTTAGCCATTTTACTCAACCTATCTGTTGCTGAAAACAAAAAAGTTAAACCGCATTTCTGTACCTCAGTTGAGAAACCCATGTTAAAGTCTGCACAAGTTACCCTGAATATAAAACTCGACCTCTTACAGTCAAAAGAAAATGACTCATGTCCCTGGTAAGTGTGAGAATGTGAATGAAATCGGTGGAAAGGGTCATCATTCTGAATTAAGTCAGTTCCATGACATGCATTAGACAAATGTAGCTATTTTTCACAAGTCGTGGAATACATTACAGTTGGGATTGAGAGTAATGTACCTTTCTTTGGCGCCACAGAGATTCCTCAACCTTTATTCATTAAAATGTGGGAACTTTTCCACCTTTTTCTTAAAGTTCATGTTCTCATTGAAGCTAAATTACTGTGTCCTGGAATGGTCGTAAAGATCCGGGTATGACAAAACCCTTTTAATGTGTCACGAAACACGGAGCTGTTATATTTTTGTGAGTGTGGGGGTGCATGCCTGCTAATCTATATTTCGCAGCCATTTCTGAGTGCAAACGCATTCATGCACGCGCGGCAAACACAACTTTAAAAAAAAAGCCCTGTAAAGTCACAACCACACATCCACAAGAAGAAATCTCATTAGAGTCTTTGTTAATTGCAGCAGACAAATGCTAATGGTTCAGGCAACAAAGCAGCTGTGTATATGAAAAATGAGAATCCACAAAGTAATTATTACATCCAATATTAATTTAATTATCTCGTTTTATGCGATACAGTAATTTGAAGGGGGGCTGTGTGAGAGAGGGGCGGCGGTGTTTCTAATCACACACTGTTGAAATAAATTAGGAGTTACAGAGGCACAAGGGAGCTGAAGATTTCTCCAAAGAGTCGCTGGGAGGGGGGCATGATTTTCCTTCAGGGAACTGGGAATTTCACATTTAAATTAAAACACTACTGTTGCTCCCTCATCAAATGTGAGACTCCAAGAAAGCACAGGAGTGGGATGTAGATGTGCTTTCAGAGATTTTTATTTTCCTGGTGGCCATGCTTTGCTGATGACAGAACCAGTGAGACAGTGACACTGTCAGCATGCTGGCGGTGTCTGAATAAAAGTCTGAATATTAATCATTTCTCCTGGGTCTGGTCTTCGCCTCAGTCTTGTGAGCTCCAAAATGTAATTGCAGTTGTTTTTCTATATAATCAGTAGCCGGTAGAGACTTGGTGTGGTTCGAGAAACTCGACAAGGGAGCTTTTGTTTTAATCTTTTGATTTCGGAGTCAGGTTCTTTTTTTATCTGCCGTGGCGTACACAAAAGCAACTGTGATTGGCAGGGAGTTTGCATCTTTCTTATCCCTCCCTTTTCTATCTGTCTCTTTCTCTCTGTCATGTAAATTGTTATTGTCTTTACCTCAAAAATGCCGGAGAAGTTTGTCAGATGAATAGATTTGCACAGTGGCACCCCTTCTTCTAAGGATTTATAAGCTGCAAACATGCACACTGGCCAGTTATAATTCAAACAAACATACCTCAGCTCCTGGTGGTTCAAGGCTGTATGCTTGAACAAATTGGACAGATGTATGTTAACGGTCTCTGCCATTATCTCTTTTTCTGCATGCATCTCTCGCTCTTATTCCCCTGCTCTAGTTTTTTTTTTTTTTTGGTAATACATATTCACACTTTTTAATAAAGCAGAACATCTCGCCTCTGGACGTCACAGAGACGGACAGCTGTGCCGGTGGTCGAGGTGAAAATCAACCCCAGGACATGTCAAAAAGTGAGATTTCCAGTCCTAAGATTAGACAAGAAACCTGAGTGTCGGTGAAGGGTGGGAAGGAGGAGGAGGAAAGAGAGGGGAGGAAAGCGGCACAGAGGAGTGAGATAAAGTGTCAGAAAAGAACGTCCACCCCTGGCCAGATATTGTAAATCAGGCCTCTGAATGACTAAGGGTTACACCTCAAGAAGTAGCTTCTTGGAGTCAAAAGTGCAATGGTATTTATATAATAACAGTGCTTCATTCCTGCATCTCTCTGCAAGAGTTTAATGGGGCCTCTGGCAGCGGTGCTTTTAATTTTCTAATGACAGAATTAAAAGCAGGGGATAGAAATGAGAGGACATAAAATAACAATCACCTTGTAATCACAAACTCACACACTCATCCTCACACATGCTTTTTCCTCCTTCAAACAAACAGGAAATTGGAGCAACTGACAAAAACAAAAAGAAGTGGGACACATTTTACTTGGCTGTCTTGTGGACTTTTAAATTATGAAGCGACTTTTTAACTACACATGTAGCATGTGGTAAAATAAAATCCCAGACCTTGTACTTTAAAGGTAATCTTTATTTGATAGTAGAATAACAGGTTTATGCGCTTAACTTGAAATCATTGTTTTTTGCACTCAAATAAATAAGATCTCATCAAAACAATAGTATTGGTAGTAGATCTTACCATTTATTTAGGTAAAAGCAAAAACATTACTATAAAATCCCATTTAACCCCAAAACACAAGTTGATGTAATTCAGACTTTTAGGTTGTGTATAATTTTAACAACTTAAATTCAGGGTATAGGTATAAATAAAATTAGACATGCAAATTATCTGTTTCTATGAACATTTTGCATAATTGCCTGAATATTACTGAATTTTGTCCTGCTGTTGTTTGCTTTAAAAATGGCAGCAAATAAAAAGTTAAGTTTTTTTTCGCTGAAATAATAAAAATTCAAATGAAAAGACATCTGGGGATTTAATAGTGAGATCATTTATTTTAACACTTAAACAATACAAATACTTTGGATGTGTGTTTACATTTTTGTATGTCTCTTTGTTTTTATGTGAGTTTGTATCAAATTTTACAGATTCTATCAGTCCATACTAAAGTGAATATTTTGTAAAACAAATAAGTTTCCTTTCGTTTGTGGCTCTTGTCTGTATAAAAAACATTTTTGGTGAGAAAAAACAAGATTTTTAAATTTGACATTTTAAAAATCTTGGTGTATCATACTCAACAATAACGTTATGGCCTACTTTGCACAGCTTTGTATGCACTGGAAGCTAGAAAATCAGTGATGTATTTTTTTCAGATTTCTTTTTTGGACATTTAAAATTTGTTTTAATCCAGCTATTAAATTCTGAGCTGAAAAGATCAACCACTAACAGCAATGAGTGAACAATGTCCCTGTAGTCTTTAGCCTTGGAGTTTTGTTTTAGTTACCTCTTCTGATCTTCTGATCTCAAGATAATTTTTCAAAGAAGCGACAGAAAGTACTTTAAAACTATCCATATTTGTGTAGTTAAGGCCTCAGTTCTTTTCAAAATCTTAATTGACTGTTCTAACTTGTTGCTTGTCTTTGAGTTACGAAACAAATGACACAAAAGTTCAGACATCTTGTGTTGTTAAATACTGACATAACTATAAATGTCATAATCAAAGGAAATAATGCACAGGGAATTTGCCATTTTTCTAATATACAGGCCAACATTTTCTTGTGGGACAGGAAATGTTTAACGGATCTAACATAGTTCACATGTTACAGGTGGTTAAGATATTGCTACAATTCAAATGATATCCCTCTGGGGCACCACTAACCCCTGAGTATTTCCACTAACAATGGTTCTGGCATACTGCCCATGTCAGTGCCAAATAGCCATGTGTGAGTGTTTATAAGGGGGTGAAATGGGGCTGAAGAAAACAGACAAGCTGTGTGCTGAAATAGAAAAGCTAATCTTTGCTCCGAGATTTAAAAAAAAAATCTACAAAGACAACTCATGTCAATTTTTCACAAAGTTATCTGTACTCCCCAATGTTCTTTCCAAGCCTGATATTGCGCCATCATTCACCAAGCTAAGTAGAAATAAATTGATGGATTATCATTTGAGTTTATTCAATGGCTCAAACCTTATGGAAGGAGAAAAGAACAGTCCTTGCCATTTAGGATAATGGTTAAAAATGTGTCTGAGTGTTTAATGTCCCTGCAGTGTTTGCTCTGCAGGGGTCTCCCAGGAAGAAGAAGATGGCTGTTCTGGGTCACTGGGGTGGGGACGGCAAGAGCTTTAGTCGATTAGCCAAACTCTTTTTAACTACATCAGGCCCGACTGGCAGACAGGCAGGAAGGCAGACTACAGGGTTTGGGCACATTCAGGCTTTTTGTTGTCCTATTATTCCGCTCAATGATTGGGATAATAAGCAATCCTTTCTTCTTGTACCCTTTACACCCCCAACTTTTTTCTGTCTCGTTTCTCCTTTAAATGTCCTGTTGTTCCACTCTGCCATTTCCTGCTGCTATTTGAATTTTTTTTTCTTCTTTTCTTTCACAGACAAGGTCATTTACATATTTGAAGCACCTCCTTTTGGTTATTTTTGTTCATTTATATTGATTCACTAAATAAGAAAAAAAAAGTTTCAAAATGTCAGTTTTAATCTCTGTTTTAACTGGTTGAAGGACTTTATATTAGATTGGTTTTACCTCTTAAAAACAATTGAGCATCCAATCATCCAAACACATCTACAAATTCTAAGTTTTTTTTTAATATTGTAGCTGTGAATGAAACCTAAACTGTAATTAAAATGTACTTATGATTAAGTGTTTGTCCTGTTTATTGCTAAATCCATCCAACATCTAATACTTTGGTTAAGCCATTTGACCCAAGATGGCTCCACATGGACATAATGTCCATGTGGAGCTATAGTACATACTGATCCATCCAGGACTATCTCATTGGGATATTCAAGCCTCTTTACTGTAACAAGCAACATGTTAATGCTGAACTAATAACATTACAAAAAAGAACACACACACACAATCTCCAACATAGATCTTAAATCCAGACTACATATGTTGAGGGATTTAATTGCAAGGTATTTTAAGTGCTTCCCAATCACCAACTGCGCCTTCAACCCTTCCCACTAACCCCTTTTAATGCCTAATTTCCTATTTGCTCAGAATAAACCCAAATAAGGCGATTTGAAGAGATAAAAGTAAAGGGCACTTAAATCTGCAAATACAATAATTATATTATGCATTCTGGGGTGGTTCAATGCATAAAATACTTTATCTTGTACAGTAGATTACAGTTTATTTTTGTGTAGGTTGAAACATTACAGTGTAAAATTCATGTGACAGGTTGCACTTAAAGTTGCAAAGTGAACTTGTCATTAGTGCTGTTTGAAAAGTTGAACCAAAACCCAAAAGCAGGCATGAAGGAGGCAGTTTTCAGGAGTTCAACAGTATTTTCAATAACAAAACTTTGTCTCTACTGGGACTAACAAACAGCAAGAGAACTGATGAAATATTGGTCTTTTTCCATTGCCTCAACTCTCTCCTACTCAGGTTGACTGTGTGGCTTGAGAGTCTTTCCATGTGGTGAGCCAATCTGCTCCAGATTGGTACTTAAAACTTCCTCAATTCCAAGTGAGCCAAATCAAAATAAAACTTTGATATCATCAGACTGCAGCCCATTGATTGGTCAGAAAACAACCTCAAGCATGAGAGTCTCCTTCATAGAAATCAAACCCAATCTAGGTAAAACATTTATTTGCAATTTTTTAAAACACATACATTTATTAAATTGGCAAAATGTAAACCAACAGTAACAACAGAAGGTGCAGACATGTATATGCTTATTTGTTGACAACAGAATTCAGATGGAGCTAGACCAAATGAATGTAATTCACAGTCTTTGATCAGCAGAGGAAATGTGGCCTTAACTCTGCCATGACATTTTTGTGGCAGAGGATGGTGAGTTTTGTGAA
>JAVKLF010000002.1:6888259-6900982 GCA_034783495.1 Millerichthys robustus
CACATGGAGGGAGAGCAGTTTTGACAGTGTCTTGTTTTACCTCCCCTCAGCACTTTTCTAACCCCTCTGGCAGAATTTTGCAATGTGACTTTTTATCAATGTTAACAGTCAAAAGTTTCAGACAAAGTTGAAAATTCCTCTACTTAAGGTTTCTGCTAAAAAACGTAAAGAAAATAAATCTCAAGTTGGCCAAAAAAGTTTGAAGACGGGGTAAGTTGATCACCCTCTTTTCATACAGGTTTACCTGTAGAAGAATTGAACTGCAGTTGATATTTGTATATGTAAATATGAAAATTAATATATTGTTTGGCATAACCAAAAATGTGTAATGTTTTGAATGAGTCCAATCATTTAAAACTCATAATGTACATTTTTTTTCTGTGAGAATACAATTTAAAATTTGTAACTTGAGAAAATTGTAAATACAATGCTCAAGTTGGTATTTGTGTTTTATTATTTAGGAATTTGAATGGAAGTGTGCAGTTGTGAAAACAGATTTATTACAACCAAGTTCAAGGGGTCACGGGGTTACCAATGTAGCACGGGAGGCATCAATACCCCTAGTTGTGCATGCACCAGTTTCTAAAAGAAAATATTGAAATAAAATCAATGTATATTCTAACAATTTCTTTCTCCTTCTCTTTCTGTGTGTGTGCATCAGTGTCTCAGCTGGGTGTGTGAGAGGTTCAGAGCAGGAGCGGCAGGGCCTTCATGGTCCTTCAGTCACTCGTTTCCTCTTGCTTGACTGCTTTGCTCAGTCAGGCTGAAAGCTGCTCCGTTGTCAGGTTGGAGTGTGCTAATTAGGCACCAGTTTAATTTTCCAGGATGCTCTACTGCCCTTTAAATGGCCATTTCAAATTCAAAGTGATAGTAATTGTACCGTGGCATGCGGATCTTGTAATCACCCTGGGATTTTTTTTTTTTTCCTTTCCTTTTTTTCGGTTTGCTCAGTAGCATTCCATTTCTGTTTATTTTATGTAGTTTTATATTTATGAGGCTTTTTGTTTATATTCCTGCAGAGATCAATTTAGCAAGCACTGCTATCTACCCAATAAATGTTGATTACAGGAACATAGTTTAAACCATATAGCAAAAATATTTATTCAAAATGCACATGTAAAAAAAAAAACATAAAATAACAGTGTTTATCTTAGGGCATGGTGGAACAGTGGCAGTTAGAAGGTTGTAGAACTGAATCCTGGCCTTTCTTAGTGGAGTTTGCAGGTACTCCTCGTGCACACGTTTCATTTTAAGGTACTCTAGTTTCCTCCCAGTAATCAAAGAAATGCATGTTACTTCTAGTAGTAACTCGAAATTGTTCCCAGGTGTGGGTGGGAGTTTGTCTCTCGTCTGTCTGTGGTCCTGTGATGGACTTGTGACCTGTTCAGGGTGTGACCCGCCTCTCGTAGAGAGACTGCTGGGGATAGGCACCAGTTCCCAGTGACCCAAAAAGCAATGCTTTTCTTTGTCCTCAGATGCTTAATTAATTCCCAGAAGCCACTTGGTCACAAACTAATTCGCAACATGAAAAGAAAAGTTCAACTTTTAAATCCGACATATGCAAATATGCAAAATAATAGAAAAGGCATAAAATCAAGAAAATGCATACTTGTGCAATATATTCAGTGTGATTAATTTCAGGTTAAATTGTTTTTATTTTATTTTTCATTTGGCTCATATCCCACCCAGATCTTGTTGATGAGGAGACCAGCTGAAAATTTGGAACCAAGAGAAAAGAAAACATAACTTTGATGTCTTTCAATAATGTGGCGTGAAAATAAACACAACTATTTAAAGTGATTGATCACATTTTGGATTCATTTGACACCCCCCCACCACCCAAAAAAAGATAAAAATAAATAAATAAAATAAAAGTTTATTTTGTTATTTATTTCAAAAAAGCCATTTGGACAATAACTCATTAATAGATCACTTGAAAGTCCTTATTATTAACTGATTGCAGTGGTTTCCTTTTTATTAAAAGTGGAAATACCCATACTGTTTGATGCTATTTACACTTGTCCAGGACTTGCTTTGCTTTTGTCAGGTGAGGTTTTATTTCTTCTTGAAAGAGACTCCTTGAAGTGACTTGGGTGTCAGGTTTGTGACGCTGCTTCTTTTCAATTGTCTTTGCACTCTGCAGAGATGTGAGGACGGGTAGCTCCTCAACCGTCACAATATTGATACTGTACGATGGCTGTCAAGACACGAGCCCCTACAACTAATCTGTCCTGACAGACCGTGCAGCACATGAATGATAGCAGGTGTGACATCCCAAATAAAGAGAGAAATCAAATAAACAGGGAAAAAGACGCCTGAAAAAAAGATTGTAGAAAGAAAATTTTGGGGACCTTTTTTTGTTTTAATGCTTTTTCTTTAAATTATAGCAACATTGAAAGAATAGACTCCTATCTCTGATCCAACATCACCTTTTCTTTGTTCTGAGTTAGAAGAGATGGTTAATGGGACAGTGTCCCAGGCAATTCATTGTGCCTCTGTCAGCAGTGGATTTATTTTCTGTCCAGTGTGCAGAAGGAGACACATGACAAGACATTTAGGACTGAAGAACAATGGCAAACAATAGACTCCTTCAAAGACACCTTGGAGACAATGATTCATCAGTCAGACAAAAAGCCTTTGGGCAGGTGTCTGACCACAATGGGTCACTCACAGACCTCCACATACACGCGTAGGCCCATATACACACACAAGAAGACAAACAAAAGACATATAGGAAGAAAACACTCAGGCCAGCTAAATCAACTCCTTGCTTTCAGTGTGATGCTGTAAGATAAATGAGTCTTGGGTGGTACCTTTCTCCCAAAGCGCAATGAGCCCAGAAGCTTTTGTTAAGCAGTGGATCTCAGTTACAACTTAGCCAATAGCATCGTCGTGTTCAGAGTTAAGGACAAGTAATTAAACAGTGTGTAAATTGTCCCATTAAATGTTAAATGGATAATGGATCATTTTGATCTTCTCATTATTTCAGTAAAAGCTGACATGTCAAGTAACAGTCTCAAACGTGATGTTAAAAAAAAAGAACTTTTTCAGGTTTGTGACACATTGAGAATTCCTATCTGGTTTGTCTAAAATGAAAATATTGGGTAAATTGGAATTTACATAGATATCAAACTAAAGCAGTAGATCATAAAATTTACATGCTAAAAATCTCATGGCTTCTACTGTGATAAAGGCAAGCACAGGTGGGAATGACGAAAAATCAGCAACACAGTCTAGACTTTTCTCTTGTCCTGTTTTTTCTTCTTTGTTTGCATGGTGAAGGCCCAAAATGATGGGTGATTGTACATTAAAGCAGGTGAGTAAACACGGAGCAGAATCACATCCGAGTGCTGTCAGAGCGTGATACGACAATAAGTGGTTTGTTTGGTTGTACTGTGTGTGTGTGTGTGCGTGCGCGTGTGTGTTTGTGTGTCTCTAAGGCTATTGTGGTGCTGTGTAGAACTGGGTGCGAGTGACAAGGTGAGGAAGGGGAACAAATGCCTGATCAGAAACCATTTCAGATTCAGTCAGCTATAGAAATCAAGGCAGTCCTGTTTTCAAAGTGAATGGCTTTAAGGTAAAACCTTTTTTTGAATTATTTTCTGTGAACCTATGAAATAAAAATAAACTTATTTATAGTTTATAGTTTTTAAAAGTTGTAAAGCTGTGTGTTCACTTCCAAAAATTACTGATGTTTTTGGTTCAACTTTTACGTGCTTTTGCCTTTAAAGTTTTAGCATTAGTAGCCAAACCACCTCCTCCTGTCCTCCCACAGGAAAGGCTCTTGAAATTGTTCATTTACCGAAAGGAAGAAGTTGAAGGCCAGGACATTATTATTTTTCTTTTTTCCTGTCAGATTTGTAAAGATTATTCCCATCATGATCCTATTAGCCACGAGGAGAAATGTGACCGCTTAAGATGGAATTATGGAAAAATAGTCATCTTCACAAGAAACATTGGTCAGTGGATGAATCCGCCCACAGAACTTATTCCCTCTGCAAATTAAATTCAAAAAGCCACATTTGTGTTCTCAAGGCCAAGTCTGAAAGTTATAATCCCAGACCACAAGCACCACTTTAAGTTCCCAGCAGGATCTTTTCATGAAACTTTGAACCTGTGGATGGGGAGCTGATTTATCTTAGGATTGATCTGCCCAGCACCTGCAGTCACTGTAACCCTCCACTTCCTGGTTATTGCAGACCCTTATAACAACATCTTACATGTAATAAAGATATACAGACTCAACGTCTAAAAAACTGCTATAACTGAATATTGTTTTCCGCATTTTAGATTTATTTGTAAAAATTTCACAAGTATTTGTTCAATAGAATCAACATGTAACTTTTAAGATACTGTCTCATCCGTATTACATTCAATCTGGTTGGTTCACCAAAAGATTCATTCCCATGCGCTCATCTTAATGAGTGAGGCTTACCTTCCTCTGCCCTTCCACAGTTTATTTTCCTCAGGTCAGAGCCCAAGCTCAAGGACCTCACGGCTGGCGCCATATGTGAGCGAAGCAGGGGGGCGGTGCATTGGAAGCCTGCTGGCCATGCCACTGAGCTCAGGTAGGTTCCCCGAGCCGGATCCCCCCCACACGGGCACCCAGGGGAGAGGAGGTGTTAAAAACCTGAAGGGCCTTTGCAAGGTCCCCCCCTGAGCACGCAACCATCTGCTGCCCTCCCCCGCCCAGCTGGCCACCTTTGATCCCACCAAATTTGAGCTAAAATGAGGATGATGACTGAGGTCTTCCAGTTTGCTCCGGAGAAAAAAAGGGGAAGGAGAGAGGAAAGGAAGAGCAAAGGTTCAGGGACTTAATAAAGAGAGAAACTTGGTAATAACAATTAGAGACAATACAGTACATGCCTGTAATTCAGAGGTGTTTCTGGGGGGGAGTTGCAATTTATTGAAAGCATAAAGGCAGATTAACTTTCAGCTTATCCATAAAGTTTATACACCCCAGAGCCAAAGTGGTAAGATACAAATTAAATACAGAATAGCTTTCTTGTGGCTAGATCTGCACACTGAATAATAACAAAATAACAGGTAGATTTTCCAATGATATATCAAAACAGGTGGAATCATACTATTTGTCTCTGTTAATGGCAAAGGCCACTCTGAGACTAGGGCGATGTAATTGCAACTTTCACATCTCCCTAATTAAAACACGTCTCTCAGACAGATGTAAACCGTGGCTCAGGGTCAATTAAAATTGATATCAAAATGATCAGAATTACTCTCCCACGTGAAAACATATGGATCGGTGCCAAATGGTTTATAGTCCGCATGATTAACAAAGGATTTTGAGCTGAACGTCCAACTCCGTGACAAATCAGCACAGGAGCTCCCAATCAGCAGTTTGCTGCGGCGCCCAAATTGATTCCACCGAAAATATCATGTGAATAATTAAACTCATTGATTAAACAGTGAGATAATATTTAATTAAGCAGGCTCATTAGAATTCCTTGTGCACCATCATTAATGGGTCATTAACACAATTAATTGATTAAGCACCTTCTAACAGTCAAAAGGAATTCAATCCGTAATGAGTGCAACGTTTCTAAAGAAGTTAATCCCGTTTTGCAAAAGTCTTGTCCTTTGTGACCTACAAATATGATAAAACTTGCAGAAGCTTTTGTCAAGGATGCAGTCACAGAAGTCAAACCAGAAAAGATTTGTTTTGTCTGGTAAGACTAAGAATATAAGCAAGTCTAAAAAAAAAACAGTACTGAAGACCATTTTTTGCATTTTAAGATGCAAAAAGACAATAATATATTTTTTAAATTGAATGAAAAAACTTCCAATGTAAACTTTTAAATTCAACTGCATGACATTTGACTGTAAAAGTGTTTTATTTAGTCTTTTTATGACATTAGAAAGTGCAAAGGTCTGCTGAATTATACATTCTTCTTGCAAAATCTGTGCCATAAAATATTTTGGCGAGGCTTGATCCACCTTCTTCAGAGGGAAGAAGACACAGCAAAGAAGTGACAGCTATGGCAGCCATGTGTGTGATCAGCAGTGAGCTCCCCCGGTGAGATTCCTCACCCCTGTAGCGTGAACAATCCTCAGACGTGATCTGCCAGGCTAACCAGCTCGCATAAATAAAATCGGTTATCTTCGTATCCTTATGCCTTCCCGTCCACACTTGGGCTGCATTTAATCACGCCGGGGCCGGGTTTTTTTTCTCTGCTGGAATAATCAGAGAGCTTCCATGTGTCCTGGTCAAATGTATTAATCCTGCCTTCCGATGGCTGGCCTTATCAGCTCCCAAAGCCCCCTCTCATGGGATCTGGGCTGCTGTCTCAGCGCCCTCTAATCTGCCCTGAGAAATTGTTAACAGGATGTAAATGCGTCCAGGGATGATATATGGCTTCTTGTATAACATACATGTTATTGTTAAGCGCTTTGCATGCAGCCTCTGAGATTATGCACACAGAGAATGGGAGAGATGGTATTGATTGATGGAATAACAAATGTCAAATATCGTTTTAGATGCAAATGATCAGACGGGGCTATGGAACAATTCTTTTTTTTATTTTTGCAGCTTATAAATATAGACAAAGATGAAATAGTAAACGTATGTTTATCTTAAGAAGCTATTTGTGCAATTTAAATTAGTGGAATTTAGAAAGATCCTGACATTAGGATTATATTATTATACAAAAAGCACACACACCATTTGATATGATGACAATTTAGATGTCTTTAAAGTGACCAAGGTGAAGAAAGCATCACACAAATAATGCTTCCTTTTTCAAACCATTTTGAGGTGTCATATGAAATGAGTGTTTGTGACACTGAAAGATCTTTGTTTTTACCAGTCACCTATCCAGAAATGCATCTTAGGCTGAGATTTTTTTTTTCTGACAAGAATCCCATCTTGTCAGTATCAGTCAGAGCTGGTTTGAGTCAAAGTCAACTTTAGCTCACAATCTGAGGGATTTCTATTTTGATGTATACTGTTTCATCTTTATTCTGTCGGCGTGAATGTTGCTGATAAGCATCGAAAGTATTCACACAAAGCTGTCACCAATTGTATTTTGAAAACTTTTACAAAGTATATGTATTCGCTGTCAGCTGAAGGCATTGTATTAAATCTTAGCAGCAGTTTGTAGTTACTGTATATATATATTTTCAAAAATACAAAAACACAAAAACAAATCAACAAGGAATATTTTAGCTTCTACTCAAAACAGAAAAATGTCATTAATCTACATCGTGCAATTCTTACATTTTTCTGATTTGCTGTCTTTAACTTTTCTTTGTTCTGCAGTGTGCAGATCAGAGACTCTTTGTTGTCACTTCCTGTCAGGATTTGTTAGGACTCAGCAACAGTTCCAACAAACAGGAAGCTTCCAGATTTTTTTGTATCACAGTAATTAGACACCCCACCCCTTTTTCAATGCTTCAAATGGGATGCAAACCAACTCAAAGTACTGTCTCCCATGATTAAAGACGCCTCATTATCTGTGGATACTCTGCAATGAATTCAAGCCCCCGCAGAGACATGGGCAAAATTCAAAACGTGTCATTGAAACACAAAAGAAAAAATTTGATTTTTCAGTTCACATCTATTTAAAAATATACAAGTGTCTTAAATACCTAAATTCAAATGGGTTATTTCAGTGTTTTACTAGGTATAATTTGTTTTAATGTTAAATTGAAAGAAAGCTATGTTGCAATTGGTCTACCAAGAAAGTCATGTTTCATCAGCTAAGTCTAAACCTCAAACATTTTTATGGCTTGCTGCCAAGTCAGGTGATAATATGTCTGTATCTGTGTGTGCATCTGTTCATTATTTATCTGTTAACACAATATCTTATGAGTCATTGGTTTTAAAGAAACTCATAGGATAAAGATCTACAACCTTTACACAAAAACTCATTTAGAGTAAAAAGGTTCTCCATACCTTACTGACTTTATCAAACAAAAAATAGCTTATAACCCAGTCAATTTTACGATATAGAGCGACAAATTTTATTGTAGTAGTAGCTGAGTCATTCACATCAAATATATGAAAGCTAACGGATTTTATAAGTTCTTTGCTTAAAACTTTATCATGTTTTAAATCTATGACATTTTTATTTAAATGTTTTTATGGCATTAAACCAAATGTAATGCTTTAAATGACAATATTTCATTGCATCATTAGGGTACCTTGACAGTATCCTGCAGTAGCGTGTCTGAGGAACCAGACAGAAAGTGACAGAACAACAGGCACTTCCTGCCACACCTAAAGGGTCTCCACTGAGACACAAAGGCATGAACATATTTGAGCAATATGTTTGCCCTGAAAGTATAATTACAAAAATCCCAGTGTTGGGTGGATCTGCATGGTGGCGACCATTAATGGAAATGTTACAAATGAAGCCCCCTTAAATAATGAAAAACTTCTGACCGCTCTCAGCAAGACAGTGGCAAAATGTGGCCACTTCTCCAGCTGGGGACTGATTAGGTCGAGGATGGGACTTGGCTGGAGGACAGAAATTGCAGCGCTTCCCTAGGGAATAAATTTGCACCTGCCCTGTCTACAACAACGGCCCCAACTGCCTTTACACCGAGTGCCGAGCTTAATTATAAAAAAACATGACTAATTTGCACACTTTGCTTCAAAATTGGAATCCAGTTCACCACTGAGTGTGTTAATTTACACAGGAAGCTGCTGACTGAGAAGGGATGGGACGATGATGGCTTTGACAGCAGACCGGACAGAGCGGAGACGGTGAAAACATCCACATGCCGAGTCGGGGTGTCTCACTCACTTTCCCCATCTCTGTTGTCACGCAGCGTTCATGGAGGGAAAAACTAACTTTGATTTAACATACCAGAGAAATAATCCCAACTGCTTCATAGTGTGGGATAATCTCCATACAGTGAAATCACAGAGGGGTGGATAGCTGAAAAAGGAATCTTAGCATGTCTTTTATGACTGGTGACCCGACTGATATATCTATGAAGAAAATGTATGTTGCTAAAAAGGTGGATAAACTGTGACAGTTTTCATATTAAGCGGACTTATCTGAAGCAAAAAAGCATTAGAAGCGGCAAGTACATCGACCGATACCATCACAAATTGACCTGCCAATCACCTCACTCTGGCTTCAAAGGTACAAATAAGGTATTTAAGGTCATTGAAAGCAGATTCCTGTCTGTTGGTCTTCCTCGTTACTATTATCACAACCATGTTTTGCTCCCAACAAAAAAGCGCCTCAGTCTCTCTTGCAACATGAAAGAGAATTCATCCAGGCGCAAAAACTGAGACTATTTCACAGTTGGGATTTTACAAACTGAAATAGGCCTTTAATACTTCCTCAATGTCTGAGGGCTCAGCGGCGGTGGGGTCGTGGGGTGGATCTTCCCGAGGCTTATGAGGTAATCTCATTGATATTTATTCATCTAATGATGACGAAGAATGTAAACTAATGGCTGTGTTCATTCCGGGATGACCCCAATGAATCGCTCATATTAAAGTAGAGAATTGTACATAAAAGAAGCTCCAAATCCTCAAGTCTGACATGGATTAAGCTCCAAGGCAAACCAATCTCAGCAAGGTATTAAAGTTAGCAAATGGTAGATAATACCACAAGATTCAAAAACGTATGTCCAGCAATGATCTGGTAAGGGTGAATTTAAGCTCCTAGAAAATTGGATGTAAGTAGGGCTCATATAAAGACTCTAATTTTCCAAACTAAAACTTATTTTCCTGACCTCAGTGGCCATTTTTTAATGAAGCTCATAAGGAATTTAGAAGCAGACTAAAAACAAATTTCATCTTCAAATAGCTTAGTTCACATACAGTAATTACAAAGCCCACTTTTAATATAATGAAGAGACTAAAGAGATGGCCATGTTGGGGTTTGAGTTGTTTCTGGGAGACAGAGGAGGCAAATGGAGGCTGGAGACAGAAAGTCGAGGGCAGGGAGAGTGTTACTTTTTGGAAGGTATCACTCCTCACGTAGAGCTGGAGCTGTCGTACCTGTCGGTGAGCTGCTGACAGGCGGTTTGTTTGAATAGAAGGGTCAAGCAAGGAGCAAAGGAAGTGAAAGAATGCTAAGGACACTCAAAGTTACTGATAGCAAGAGGGATCAGGCGGCAAATGTGACACAGAGATTTATTGACTCCTTAGGGGTCATCTAGACCTAAATTTAAGGTCATTAGAATAACTATGGGTGGCACAGTAGAGCAGTGGTAACTGTTGGAAGGAAAAAGCAGATAAAGAAAATGGATGAATGGAAGGAAATGCTAACACATTACGGGAGCTACTGAGCAGTTACAAAAGAAATGTTACATTTTTTAAACTGCTTAAAGATTAAGGAAAGTCATAACTAACTAAAATGGATTTCACTGATCTTTATATACATCAAAGCAGCAATTAAAGCTCTCCCTCTCCCTTCATCTGAAGTCTACTCCTCTTTAGCTGTTATTTTTCTGTTGTTTACTTAACATTCACAGGCGTCCATGCTGTCATCATGTGTGAAATGACTCAGCTTTGAGCATAAAGCTCTAATGAGAAGGCAAACAAAAGGTACTCATTTTGGTATTGCATCATTAAACAAAGATACAGTATGAACCAAATCCCCACAGCTATCCAAACACATAGCTTTTCATATCGCCTCTTGTTGCCGACTGTTGGGCCTGCATGGCCGTGAGGACAGCTGTTGACACTGTTACTATTGCATTTCCTGTAAAGTCTACCAGCTGCCTCTCTTCTATTCTCCATGGCCCCCTGGAAGGGCGGGTCAAACAAGTATCACTAGCTACCTCGACGACAGACAGCTTCTTTCTGCCTCTGGCTGTTACAGTATCACCAGGCTGTTAAGGCACAAAGAAAACCAGTGAGCGTAGAGACCACAATGGCCTCACAGCCCACCTCACAGAGCCCTCTCTCACACTATGTGTTGCAGGTTGAAACGATAAACTGGATAAGGGCTTGAAAGGTATGAACCACAAGCGCAATGATAACATGCCTGCAGCTGAGCGTATGCCAGCATTAAAGCTGAACAACAATTAAGTTGCAGCTGAACACACAGCAGTTAATTTAAACTAAGACTTCAGTCATAAAACATGGAACTGGTTGGTAATAAATCTGTGGCCACATGTCTGTTGAAACAACACTTCAGCTAAACAATAAAAAGCATGCACAACCAGGGAACTAAAAATAAAACACACACACATTTATATACATACAGTATATATGGTACAGGTCTTGCGATATAAATATTATCTTGGCATGTTAAGAATGTATATTTATATATGTTCTAAAAAAAAAGCCAAAACAATGATTGTCTTCTTCACAAGTGAGCCTCTTTTTTACACTGCACAATTGCTAATGGAATTTGACCATTCTGATGGAGTGGGGGGCTTTTAAGAGTGGACCATGAAAACGTTGTTGTTATTATTGAAGGTGGCAGTGTTCTCTTCTGGGGCTGGGTAGAAGTGAGTGGGGGGAGTGGAGGAGTGTGTGTGTGGGGGGGTGTTGTTGTTGAGAAGGTGTCGGATGATTAAAGAAGTGATTGGAGATAGCAAGATAAGCAGGATATGAGAAGAGATAAGACGCAAGTTACCGTGTTTAAAGTGGGCTGTGATCAGCCATTGCAGTGAGGCGAAGCAATGACAGGTGTATCGTCGATGGAGTTCGCCGGGAGAAAAAAAACAACAAGACTGGGTGACTCCTCTGGAGCTCTGCGGCTAAAATTAGAACAGTTGTTGAAGACGTGAATAATGAGTTGTTAGATCGCTAAATAAACATTTAGAAAAATATTTTTATTCCGAGTGATAATGACCCTCTATGTTTGTGCATATTCACAACAACGGAAGAAAATATAGCTTTAACAAGAAAAAGAAGCCACTCTGTCTTGCTTGGGAAGGGTAAAAACGAGGCAAATGGAAAACTGTAAGCTGAGGCCTGTCATGAGTTAAGAGAGGTGCGGAACTCGATGTTTATTTCAGACGTCACAGACTTGCTTTCTCAGCATTTCATGTTCCAGGCCAAAGTCTCAAACACAAACTCTGCCTGTAACATTCAATAAATGTAATAAACATCCTTGTGAAATAAATTGTTCATAGGGTACGTGTTTAATTTTTCAGGTCTCATTGAACCATATATTTCCTTATTAGTTTGGAGACATTTGCTTGGCTTGAGTGGATGGATGACGCTGTCAGGGGCCTGGGCATTATGGTGGCTCTGTGTGAGTGATTTCTACCAAGAAAAGCCTATTAGGCCTGACAGGGGGATGATGATATTAGGCCATCATCATTCAGGAGACACCGCCCCCACCAACCCCACTACATCCTCATCCATCAGACAGCCCAAAACACCCCGCCATGCTCCCCTCTTTTTCTTGTTCCCTCCCACAATACTCCCCCACATTTCCTTCCTCTACAGACCTTTATTTATTTATTTTTGCTCTCACAGCCTTCTCTTCACTTTCTCTTGTTTATTTTTATTGGTTTATATTCTTCCATTATAGTTCTGCTCATCACTTTTCCTTTTCTCTGCTCCTCTCTGATGGCAAACACAAAGACAAATTCTGCCCTTTTCTTAGCCCATGAAACATTTAACATTTCATTCCAGTTCTTGGCAGACGCAAGTAAAAAATGACCTAATGAATCTTACTTACTGTCTACCCTGAGTGCAATCATGAGCTAAATATGAGATCCCTGTCTCTTGGCCTGCATCCATTGTCTTCCTGGCCTTCCCTGCTCTCTCTCGTTTAGTCA
>JAVKLF010000002.1:6949657-6966481 GCA_034783495.1 Millerichthys robustus
AGCTTTGAAGAAACTTGGATATTTCCAGAGTCTTAATAGAGTTCAAGAGTAATAAACTGTTACTTTAATAAAATCTGTGTCAACCAGAAGACTTTGAAATTACAGAAACTCTTTTGTCGTTTGTGCTATTGTGTTTCAATACATCAAAAAAAAAAAAGAAAAGAAAAGAAAGCATACTGAAGGCCTCACTGAGGATGCATCCTGAGGATGGAACTTAACTGGCAATGAAAATGATGTGAATTATAGTGAGTTCTTCTATATTTTTTATCATGTTCTATAGCCTACTGGATTGGTCCAATTTGTAGTTAAACAAAATTAACAAAAATACAATTTCCCAACTGAATTTGTTTAATACTTGCAAGTCCTTAAACAACTGTTAGACTGTTTTTGGAAATGTGTCACATTTTATAAATATAAACTTCCAGAAACAAAGTGCCCAATATTTTCTTAAGGGGTAACTCTCAGGACGGCACCCTCAAAGGTACTGTTCTCGAACCATCCAAAGTGGGTTGGTTCTCTTGTAGTACCAACGTTTTCCTGAATGGAGTTTGAACTTCTGACCTTAGCTACACTATCGCTGAACTAATAATCTGCTCTATGTAAATGTAGATATAAATTTTTTAATTTTAAATAAGTGTGAGGAAACCTTTACTTGTTTATTTCACTTCTGGTAAAAAATGCTTTCTGTAATAACCTTGGAATATACGTGACCATTTTTTGCTTCAAACAAGATGTCCTGACAATGTGTTTTAACATTTAAAATAATTATTGCATGCAGAAAAGTACATGTGGCATCCAAAATTTAACCCATGAAGGTACATATCTCCAAATTGTACCCTATAGGAGACAAAGGCATACTTTTTCTAAGCTTTTGTTTTTTACTGTATACAATCTATAACCTACATGGGGGGGAAAAGGCACGTCTAAAGATTTTTCGTTGGGGTGTGTCAGATAAATGTCCCTCTCCCAACAGAGCCAGGTCATACATCAGGCTCTTTTAAACCAGTTGTAAGAGAGGCCTAAACATCTAAACTGGAAAAGGTCTTCAGTGTCACACTTTGATCTTCTTTTGGTAACAAACTAATTATATTTTTAACAATACGTTCTTCAGTTGAGTGGTACTATCTATTAATCCATATTTAATAGTTAAAATAATAAAATGAACATGCATTCTTTTGCTTTTACTTGTATCCTTTCAGCACATAAATGCAAAGATGCATGAGTCAGCATGGCAGCTTCACTCGTCTCTTGTGTTATTCCTTCTTGCCCCCCTCCTCCCCGTCCCTCTGAGAATGGTAAACAGTCATCTCTAACTTCCCCTCCAACATATTCATTAATCCCTTCTATCCTGTGGGGCTGGATGATGATTACAGGGAAGCCAACCAAACCGCCCAAATAAACACCCCTCAGGCAGTAACAAAAGGCCTGTCCACCTCACCCTAAACACAGCTTCCCTGGCTAGATCAGGTTTCAATCAAACCCACGCACAACACACAAACAAAGGGAAGTAACAAGAGTATCAAGCACTGTGGCTGAAACTAATTTAGTTTCCTTCTTATGCTTTTGCTCAGACAAAAAGAAATTTGATCAAATTTATTGCACAACAGATGTTGAGTTAACGATTAACTGTCCTAAACTAGCCTATAACAAACAATTTAAATATGGGAGAAGGCAATTACCCTCCTCATGAAACAAAAACTTTAATATATGGGACTAGACTTTTTGCTTTCTGTTCATTTTGAGCCTGAGCGATACAAATACCAACCCAATCATTCTTCAACACTAAGATGTTTTTAAGTTGACGAAGTTAAAGTTTTGCCATTTTTCAGAACTCTTTCCCACTGAGCATTTTAGTACTGAAAAAAATCTCTAAACAACATTCAAGGACATCTAGGCTAAAATCAGGCAAAATTTGGTTAAAGAGTAAAAGTTTACCAAGTAACCAAATCATCCCATTAAACTTGACACAGTACGCTCAACTCTCTTCTTCTTCTAAACATTCTTGAATCCAAAACTTTGGAAAAACAGCACCTTAAAAAAATATCAGAACCAATGTTCAAGGCAGCACATTTAAGCTAATTCCCTGTCCATCAAACATGCCTGAAGGCCCTGACACTTCCTTCCTTCTAGCCACTACACCTTTTCTACTCACCACCCTGCAATTAGCTTCCCTAAAAGTTGCAGACTTCCGAGGCTTGGTCCACACTAATTATAGGCATGCATCGTTGCGTTCAGCTGCCAGGACTAAAAAAAAAACAGCTCTTCTTTGTTTAAGCCACACCTTTTGCTTAGGATTGTCAGGAGTCCATTGTTAAGGTCCAGTTGTGTCTAATACAACTTAAGCGGTTGCTGTTTTTATAACTCTGAAAACCTGATTCAGGAACATATGGAGTAAAACAAAAACATACATTATTTAAAGTAAATGTTCAGATTAAGCTATGTACCAAGAGATGTCATCGGCTGTCTTCACAAATCCTGCCCTGGGGTATTTGCAGATGAAGTGAAGTTAACTATAGATACTATAAATGTTCTTTTTTCAGTTAGAGAAGCTTTTATTTCTATTGTTTTTGACTAGAGGGTGCCTATGCTGCTGGGAGATGGTGATAATATAACCTATTTTAAAGTTGTCCAATGATTCCTGTTCCCACGGCCCAAAACTACAAATAAACTGTATTCGAATCCACGACTTAAGCATCACTTTAATCATTCAGATTTAACGCAACATGAATGATCAAGCACTATAGCTCAGTCAGAGTGAATGACATGCAGTGAGGCCTGATCTTTGTGTTAACTAGTTATTACTAAATAATTTGATGGGGTTCTTTCAAATCAAATAGCCTATAAAAAGGTGCCCACAACACACTAACTACAGAAGTTGATTCTCAGTTTTAGCATAAACAGATGCAAATAAATCTGTTGGTATCCTTCCATGGTAATAACAAAAACACAAGTGATGTAACTGGCCAAAAATGTTCCAATTCTTTGTCATCAATCACAGAAACTTCTCCCAGAAACATCGAGGTTTGTTATGTTCTTAGCTAAATCTCTGTGTGTGCGTTTGTGTCTGTCTGTGTGTGCGTGCCAATGCCAAAGCGTTTCTGGGTCTTTTTCCATGGATTCCATTAGGTTTCAAACACACCAGATGGTACAATCAGAAAGTGACGTACCTTGATCTTGGAGTTCAGATTGAGTGAATTTTGGAACAGTCCCTGGTTCTTTTTCTACAATGCGCACTTTCTATCTGAACAACCTGGGGTTGTATTTCCTACTCTTGAGGTTGACGACAGTCATCTGTAATCTTCTTTCTAAGCACCTCAGACAGCTCTTACCTTTGATTTCTCTGCTCCATGTTCAGGGTGGTACACACAATGCTGAACAGTGGCACGTTTGTTGTGATACTAATTCAAATCGAACACTTAGTTTGAAAAATAAGTATTAAGTACCAAAAGTAAGGGTACCAACAAATTTGTCCACATTTGTACTAAGTTTGAATAATAATGTCTATTACAAATACACAAGAGTGTTTTTCAGCAGTGAAAAGGATTACCTTTTTAAATCTTACAAGTTCATAAACATTAAATATGTCACATAAGAAAAAAATTCCTATACAGCTACAGTCTCTGACAACTAAATACATAACGAGCCATGTCTGATGAAAATCTGAAAATCATTTCCAACATTCTACTTAATTTAAAAGCCAAGTAAATTTCGGTTCTGAATGAAGTTTGTGTTAAGATAAGTACATCCTGTTTTTCCGCAGTGGCTTGCTGACAATGGAATGCTGGCTTGTTTACTGCCTTCAGGAGAACTGCGACTCTGATTGCACTTGGGAGTGAAGTCAGGGGATGCCTCTGTTAGCTAAACATCCTGTTGCCCTGTTTAAATACACTACATTGTGTGGTGTTAAGTGTGTGAAAAACACAGGAAATGCATGAGGGTCATCCGCGTTTGTGAGATGAGAAAGCAGGCTGACTTCCTGAACTCTAAATACTCTGAAGGATAAAGGCATGCAAGTGGGAAAATTTGTGGTCTTAGCTTTTTTTCTGTTCTATTTCCAACAAAGAACACTTTATTTGGACTTATAAGCTTGATCAATGGTAAATATGAGTCTGAGTTAAAAATAAAAAAGTGAAGTAGTCACAGTTTGTAACGATCAGTCATTTGTATCTTCAATAACCAAATATAAGGCTTATGCAGAATGTGTGCAAAAGAAGTGCATGTTACACTCTTATCGAGGTAACTTATAAATTGGAAAGAATATGACACGAAAAAAGCATTTCACCTTTGCTCTTGGACACTCGGCTGCAGTACACAGCTCAGACAACAAAAATCATGGAGAAATAAAGGAAGTGCACACTGTGTGTCATGGTTGCATGAAGAAGGACATGCCTACGAGAAACACGAGGGCTATTTTATATAGCTGCAACAAAAGGTTGTGTACAAGCTATATGAAAGCCAGAGAAATACAAAGAAACTTTTCACACAGCATGCTGTCACTATGACAACCACACAGAATCATTTGGCCTGATCTCTTGCCTTTCTGCACAGCACAGAAATCCAATAGCGTTTAGGTCTTACACAACCAAGCTACAGAGTCACTCTGCAGGTCCTTTTAACATATTTGCAAATAACCTTCATAGATCCATTCATGGATTTTCCAAGGCAGTTTTATTTTTAAAAGTGCTCTAAGCCAGTGTTTAAGCTGACAAGTGAGACAGTTTTTGTTGTTAACGAAGCTCTAAGTTATAGTCATCGACCCTAAAAAGAATTACATGTGAAAATGAAAAATGTGTTTGCAGGTTAAAGATGAAGGTGCTCATAGCAAACTATGAAATCAAACATAAAAAGGTTAATTTGATATATATCTGAAAATGCAGGTAGACACTTAATGTAAACAAAGCACTTTTAACGGTATGCTTTACTCAACAAATAGGAGCGTAAATACGCACGGATACATCAAACCTGTCAGATTTATTACTTGTCAGACTTATTGATCCTAAAGTGCGCTTCCATTTGTTGTCATTGTTGACTCATAATTAGTCATTTTGGCTGTTTCCATATGTAAACTAGCCTATACAAGAACTGCAGCTGTTCACAAATTTTGCTTTCAAATTTTTGATTTAAGGACACAATAACTATCAATATGAGAAAAAAGTGTTGACTTAATTTTCTACTTTGAGATTTTGATAATGAGCCCTTTTAATCTGTACAATTTCCTATAACAAATGCATTGCAAATGTAATAGGTAGCCTACATTATTGTAATTCCACGATATATCTCCCACTTCAGTCTTATTATTTGTAATTATATTAAGTAGCTCCTAATAAATTCCGGTTGCACACGCTTTCATTCCATTCTTGCATGAAAACAAATCTAAAATAGAAATTATATTTTTGTTGTAGCAAACAGTGACAATCTGATGTAATTCCGCGTGCTGCGTCTGTACTGTATTGTATCCTCAGCATTTATAAACAATTTTGCAAATGAATACGAGAAATTGGTCGGTTGCGATCGACTACGACAACACCACTTCATGAACGAGACGGGTAAAAATTTATTAATGGCTGTTTACGTGTGTCCTTCCTTCAGATTATTTTCTTCTTCGCGTGGTATCACTCAGATGCTTCCCTTTTGTATCAATGCGTGATTGAAGGAAACTTCTTTTGGGAAGTGCGGGGACTACTTTATTTGTCCCCACACGTCAAATTTGTTAAACTGTCATTGACGGATACGAGGGAACGTAATTTATTTACATATATGCCACTATTTTACTAAGCAGAGAAAACTACGATCTGGTTGAGCTTATTTTGCTTCAACGGTAACATGTTTTCTCCACGTCGCGGAAGGATCTGATTTTCTCATGCGAGGGTCGACACATCCGCCCAGTTTTCCGATGTCCCCCCTCCCTCACCCCCGCCCGAGTTGAAAATGGACTTCGATAAAAGCAGATGTCCTCCAACTTTTCAAGGAAATTACACGCATGTATATATTTTTACTTTACCCGTCCGCATAATAAAAAACTGAAAACTGTTTTTTCTTTTCGGGGTTCGCTTTGGATGCCTTTACTGCAAATTTCTCGGACACGTTGACGGAGCAACGCTCGCTGCACAGCGCTTTTTCAAGTGTTGTCCTGGACCTAAAGTTGGCGAATGGATGCTCGGCAGACATAACCTGCCAAACGCTACAGCCTGTAACCATTTCTAAAACGTTTTTTCTGTGTGTTGTTGGAGGATTCAGGTACATTCTTGCAAAGCGAGGACCTACGTTTCTTGACGAGAATGATGATGGCTCATTTGTTGTGGTTGGATTTTACTTCCAGGGAGGATAAAATGAATCAACGATTGTCATTCCTCGCTATTTAACGTTGCTGCTCGCAGCCACGGGCAGAGCTCAACTAGCTGTACTTTGGTGTTCACAGGGACGCTTGAGTTAGGCATGCCTTTTTGTACGTCGTTTACCAACTATCCCTAAACAAGAGTGATTGCTGTTTGCGAAGGAAAATGGTGATTTTTCTGGTATTTTATCCCGCCGTCGCTGCGTCGTCGATGCTATTGCTAGGGTTTGGATCCCCGTGAGGAAATAAAATGAGTGAAGATTCAACAAATCCAAACAACGAGTGAGTACTGCTTATTTACATGTTTTACTAATCACAAATAACAAGATGGAGTTTCAGTAAGTGTTTGACGTTTCTGTGGATATTTAAATATTAGCCCACGCTTTGCACTATTAATGATATTTCTAGCCATGCTAGTTTTGCCATCATTGTTCTTCATGTTTATATTTACACCGATAACAGACGTGTTGGAGTTTATTTGTAAGCTCGAAGGAGGTACTGAATTAACATAAGGCCAATGTTTAACAGTCAAAGTCCACAGTAATAAAACTATTGTAATATATCGTACTATTTTGTCATTCTGACACAGCTAACTAACATAAATGCTCGGGAAATTCATATTAGGCCACCCACTGTACTGTAGGTGTAGTTTGTGGGAAAAACTATAACTTTAATGCACAAATTAGGACTGATTAAACCCCTTACAAGTTAAATATGTTTTATACGCTTGTATGCCGAGAACATCATGATCAGATGGCGTTATTTTGTCAGTGTGTGTGTGTGTGTGTGTGTCTATAACTGCTGTCCGCCATGATTTCGGCACGAAAGCACGGATTAAAAAACCGTGCACTTTTCATGTTCCGATCCAGACATTCTTTATTGTTCTCATTCTTTTTTTTCTTTTTTAAAAAGCTCTTTGTGCCTATTGCGACATCGAAGAAGCGATGGTTGCTAGTTTTTTTCTCAATCACACACATTTACATATCACCGTCCCCATTCATAAAAAAAACCCTTCTCGCATTCACGCCCTAATCCAGCACGAAGCCACGGACGCGGACCGCAATGTGTACGTGCTGTGCTTTCTTAGTGCACGCTCATTTTTTTAAAGCATTGTTTTGTGCCGTTTTAATAAGGCCGATCCCCCCTCCCCCTCCCCCCGTGTGAGCCCTTGTTGACAGTCAGTGAGAAATATCTGCTTCGGGAGGTGCTGCGGTCACATGATCCCCTCCATTCATAAAGTACCTGCCTGCCCATTCACAGCACTGCACACTGTTTCGCATTGCACGACGATCCCATTTTTGTTAAATATTATACAGTATTGCACAATTAAGCACTGGTGCGAATCTTTATTTTTGCTTGAATCTGCCATCTTTACAGACAGCTCTCTTTTGTATTCCCCAGGATTTTATTCTGTATTGCATTTGTCACATATAGGGAGTTAAATGCCCTTTTACAGCCATTTACAGGCAATATGTTGTGTCCACCCCATCCCATATATCTAGCCTTTGTGAGGTTGACTGTTTGAATGCAAGGGCTTTTGTCCTTGAAGTGCACTTGTCTGTTCTTATGTAACGTATTTCATGCAGTTCTATTTCCTCATATCAAGCCAGGCCAGCCTGAGAGAAATTAAACTTACCTTATGTGTTGCTAAAGAAGAATTTTTATCTGAACTTATTGGTGCTTTTACATTTGATGTTTGATGCTGGAAGAAAAAGATAAACCCTGTGATTTTTAGTAGATATTTGATGTCTTAGGAGTAAAAAAACATGTAAGCATTTTACCCCAATTTGATGTGTCTTTCGAGAGTAATTTCAAGGACCACAGGCTCCATTTTGGAAATAACTGCCATAGGCCTGCATATTATCAGTGATGTTTAAACTACAATGCTCCGTTTGCTTCACACTGTGTGATGGCGGCAGCTAAGATAATGAAGTAATCTGAACATTGTTGCTATGATTCCACCACTTTTCTGCCAGTTGTATGATTCATGGTATTGAAGTGAACAGAATACTAAGCGTAAGCCTGAATCATATTAGAATTGTTTAAAAATTGAAAGAAAAAACGGTCTTCATACTTTTTTTAAAGCATCAAGGGTAATAGTTGTGTTCATTTTTATTTATTTTTTTCACTCTGCAGGGCTGCTCAATAATTTGTTTTAGCTTATAGCACTGTTGCTACAGAGTTTACTGGTTTTATAGCACAGTACAAAAAGTTGTAGCACCAGCTTGATGTCTGTTACAATCTCTAAAACCAAAAGCAGGAATTGTGGGAATTGTTAAAGGACAGGGGTCACTAACCTTTTCGAGACTAAGAGCTACTTCAGGGGTACTGACCAACATGAAGAGCTACTTGTTTAAAACAAACATTAATTTAAAACGCTCACCTTTAATTATAATAATACTTTTACATATATGTGAATATTTGACTGCATGATTACATCTTAATGTTCAGGACTCCTCACAATAATTATTGATAATAAGTTACTATGGCAAATATGATAAATCATTAATAATAATAGTTTTTTATAAATCTGACTGTGAAGTAGCAGAGGGATTTTAGTCCAGAGTTCTCAGTTTGAATCCCTTTTTGAGATCTTCTGAGTGATTCTAGGTGTGACTAGGCGTGTGGATAGTTGTTTGCCTCTTTGTCTGGGTTGCTGTGACGGACTGGAAGCAGTTGATATAGGCTCCAGGCCCAAACCCTGACCACTATGTAACGTACAACGCAGTGCCGTGCCATGGCTTTGCCTGTTGCATCTTCCTTGCAAAAAAGAAAAAGTAGCTTGTAAAGCTGTTGCAGGAGAGCTATTTTAAAAAGTTATTTATAGCACAGACAGGTTTTTCATCACAAGTGTGACATATATGTCGCACTGTTCAGCACTGTCCTCATCCTTTATGACATTCAGATGACTTTTTTGAGAAAGTACATTTTGTTCTAGGATGAATACATTTTCTAATAAACAGAAAATGGAAAAATCTAGTTTGTGTAAATGATCATTATTTAACTGTCTACTAACACACGTAAGGAAAAGCGTGGTTGGTCTCCTTTTTAGCTTGCATTTTTACATTTAAAATGTTCATATGACTCGATCAGAGATGGCACTCAAGTGGTTTTGTCTGAATGATAGTTGGGAAGCCAAGCTATGTATACAAAACAAATCCTCAGTTGAGAACATGCTACTTGGCCTTGGTGCAGTCATGTTCACAAGGCTGAAATGCCAAGAGTGCAACATAAAGCCTGTGTGTGGAGAGAGCAGTATGAGGCAAGGTTTGTGTGAAAGTTGTATGCTCAGTGCAAGAAGTTTCTGGAAAATTGTTCAAGCAGTGTTATTGTAACTGTGTGATGAAATGTGATCTTAAAAATGTTTACTTTTTCCTTAAGACCATATCAGTATACTCATATTTGTGTACAGTATATACTTTTTCTAGATTGTCACAGGATACTTTACTGTTTAGAGTTGCAACCAGCAGCTAAAGACATCGTTTTGATTGCCACAGTTTTGTACAGGGAAATAGTAATGAAAAAGTAAAAAATGAGTTAAAATTCCCATTTTCTTTGTTTTACAGTCACTCCTCAATAGATTTTTGCCTATTTGATTATAGCCTGTCACTACAGAAGTTGTGCAGGCCCTCATACGTTTTTATCAATGAAGGTCAGTTGTCTACATACTTAATTGAATATGAGTGTACTGGGTTTGGCCTCATAGTTTGAGAATCCTTTATTACAGAGGTTTTGTCTTTTGCCAGTCAGGTGATCCTCAGTGATTCCTTTCTCTGCACTCTTCCTATCTGTGATTGATTTGACAGCTCAGCGTTCTAGCTGCCAATGTGGGTGTCTCGATCTTATCACCTGTGGGCTGTTTTCACTCCCATTGCTTTTGTAGTGTTCCAAATACATTCTTCTTAAACAACCCCCATCTCGTCATGAAACGTCAAGGATGAACAGCTGCTTCAGCTGTTAAAGCTAGCAGTTCATGGCCTCTGTAATCGTCTATGTCCTGTGACCCTTCTGTTAATCTAAACAATTTCCTGGACCTTTTATTAGATAGCATCATTTGAGGTTATGGCTTGTTGTTGCATATAACCTCTGCGGGTGTTAAGGAATCGTGGCTGGTCGTGTCCTAAGTTGTAGGCTAATCTTACATCGGACAAACTCTGCTGAACGGATCATGTCTTCGGTTTTGCTTCTGTATTTTGGGAAATTGTTGGTTGTGATCAATGTGGTTTACAGAGGCTAATGAAATGTCCTACCTGACAAGTAGAAATTAAATGTCTTGAACTTTGAAGTTGTTTTTGTCTAGTGTCTGCTCGTTAAAGAGCTACTTGTGTCATTGATAAAGCTAATTCTCTAGAATCAGAATTGCAACAAACTGTAACATGGCGTGCAAAGAGGACTGTTCTATTCCCATGGTCAGATTAACACTTGGATTCTGTGTATTTTAAACCTGAGCCACTTCCTTCTTATGATTTTCATTTCCCCTTCCAGTATTTTAGAGGGTGGTGTAAAATGTCAGCAGTGAATTAGATACACTTTTTCTTAAAGATAAAGACCTGATGTGTACACTGTACAAATTTAGACTTTCTTTCATGAGTTTTTCTTCATCACAGTATCCACATAGCAGTGGGCTTGTCTTTATTTTTTGTCGAAGAGAGCCTCTGAATTTCACAGACCATGTCTAAACGCATCTAAAAGGTGCTTTTAGCTTTAAGTGTCTGAATTGTGGATATTGTTTTCAGTTGTGCTTCATGCAGGAGCATGTAGGCTGGGCCTTGTTACAAACTCTTTGCTGCAGCTGAGCTGAGATGGTTTTTTCCTGTTAGGCCGCAGACATAAAAAGGCACAGATGTAACTTCTAAACTTTGTGCCTTTGAGTTTCCATACACTTTGAAAACAGGAACAGATTTTTTTCTGGATCTGATTGTGTGCATACACTTGTGTCTTTATTTTCAACGAAACAATTGGTTGGCATGTGTTTCTTGGAAAGACATTGCCAAATGAAATTAGTAAATTTTAAAGAAGCATAACTGTAATAAGTATCATATCAAATGAATTGCTCTATCAAGTCTTACAAAAATGGAAAAATATAAGCCCATTCAAGCTTGAATTTGTATCTGATCTGTTCATTTTTGATCACATATTCTACATGCAATAGACATTTAAAGGGTTTTTTGATTTTATTTTTTTAATTCCAAGACATGGGCCAGCTCAGAGCCACTTAAATAAAAATTAAAATGTAAAAGCCATCAAATAATTTGAGTTTGACATGTATACATGAATAGCAGATTCTCCTAACATTAATGTACCCCCATTATAGTTTGGGGGGCTTATCATTTCTAAGTGGCTCCCTAAGGCATTCTGATTGTTCATCCCATGGACGTAGACATGGCTAGGTCCTTAGGGACTACTTGTACATCAAAGCAGAGCTCAGATGCAGCAGCAGTCGAATTTTGATGTTCCACTTTTTGTAATGGCAAGCGTACGGTTTTAATTTTCCAAATGCTTGTGGTTTGAATTAGGATCATCTCAATATGTGGCTTTGATGAATGCTTGAGAAAGGCTTTTTGGCATTTGAAACACATATGGGATTCCTTTTGATTTATTGGGCCACAGGGCGGCAGGACTTAGAACATTAACGTTGGGGTTGCAGACCCAATCAAATAATGGAGGGGTTGGTTTGAAAATTATTGTTCAAAATGTCATCTTAGTGAGCACTACTGATGTTTATGTGCTTCTTGGGTCTATTTTTCATTGAAACAAGAGGTTAATTAGACACAGTAAACACTGTCTGTACCAGATATTTCTAGAAGTGGCTAGTACCAAGAAGTGTGCTATTATTGGGTAGAAAAAGATGGTGTTACATTTGAAGTTAAGGTTTGCTGTGTCGTGCAGCAGCAGATTTTATTTTCTTTTTCTGAGTCAGTTGGTAGCTAAGCTGAATGTTCTTGTGAGGGAGATGACTCACCATCAGCCTGAGGTGTTGAGTGTAGATAGGGCAAATTTCTCTTTCACTTCTCTTTCTATAACCAGTGTATTAGTTTTCACTGCAGCTAACGCAAGCAGGCTTGTATTCCTCTTAAGCCTATTATCAGTTTTATTAATGGCAAAACAGACAGCTCTTTTAAAAGTGTTTTGCTCTCACTGTACACTGTAATTTGTACCGCATCCACGGTAGGCCATGTTGATGTTTGTTTTCAGTATGTCTGTGCCCTTGAGTTTGCGTCTGGTTGTTTGGGGGATTTGAACTGTGTCTAATTGGCTAGCTTGTTTGCACCATTTAGATTAGATGCACTGCTGGAATCAATGGCTGAGTCCCAGATTTCATGGTATTTTTTCCCAATGAGGTACAGTCACAGGGAAAAGTCATGCACTACTTTATCTGTTAAAAACTTCAGATTTACCATCAATTTTGTTTAAAAATTCTTTGTGAAAATTCAATACAACAATGTGTTTTTTTATGGATGAAGTATTCATTTGATCAAATGAATGAAAAAGTCATTTAGACGTTTTATGAAGTCATGCTAAAATCTGTTAAATATTTGTGCAAATTTCCAATGTTTTATCTAGAAATATTTGTTAAAGATGACTAATTGTATGCAAAGCGAATGAGTGAAACCAAAAAGTTGCTTTTAACTTCACCATCCATGTTCTATCTACTTTACTTGATAATTGCTTTCATTTTGGAGGATAATCTATAGAATCTGAGTTGGATAAGTAGCTTGTGTTTATTTTCCCCAATGATATTTTAATGATCACCCCCACCTTCCCTTAAAAAAATCCCACAAACCAAAGTGGTCTAGTGGAGCTTGACCAAGCTTGACAGCCTTCCCTGGATTTTGATACAGGGGAAAGATGGAGAGGAAAAAGAGTGATGAAGAAAAGGAGGTTGTGGTGGTGGGGCTTTTCTCCCCCTTTCAGATGCTAATGAAAGGACGAATGGTTTTCCAGCTTTTAGCTTGCAAAGTGTGTCTCCCCTGCAGCATGCTCTGCTGCTTGGACATTGTGGGAGGACAAAACTCCAGGCCTTGGATCCAATAACGTGAAATTTCAGCAGAGAAGCAGCCATTGTGTACAGAGAGGCAGCCAGGGAGGGGCTGGGTGAAAGGGGGGTGGGGAGGGCAGAGGAAAGGGAGGGTGATTTGGCACGCAACCAGGGTTCAGGCTACATCTTTTCTCCTTTCTCTTGCGCTCCTTTCCTTCCTTCTCCTTCTGTCTTTCAGTTCCCCTCTACCCTCTATCCCACCCCCTCCTTACCTCTGCACTCCTCTCCACCACTCCGTTTTGGGGTAGAAAGCCCAGTGCTCAGACAGGAGCAAAGCATAATTGCACGCTGGAGCCCAGTGAGCCATGGGCCATAGCAGTAGACAAACGGTCACTTTGTCCACTTAGGAAATGGTTGTCCCAGGATCTCCCTTCTCCACCACACACTGGAGCAACTGGCCTCCAGGCCCATGGTTGCCTGACATGCTCCCCTATTACTTCTCCTCTTTTCTGTAAATGTGTGGTTACACTTGCAAGCAGGCTTAATGTTGTGAATCTACAGACACATCACTATGAATATGACGATTCCAAATGGCTGCTTTTTCTTTTATGCAAGACTTGTTAGCAAATTTTTATTCTAATTTCTAAAATATTAAAACAATAATGGGATTTAAATAGATGCTGCAGTTTTTCTACTTATAACACACGCATATATAAATGTACATATAGTGTTTATAAAATTTTCTTCAGATATGCATAAACGCTTTTTACTGCCACCTCATTCCTCACCTCGTTTCCATCCTCACCCCTCCCACTGTCTTTCTCTCCTGCTTTGGTCGGAAATGAAGTCAGTCATCCAGCAGAATAACTTTGAATAATTCAGAATTAGGGGCTCCTCTCTTTCATCCCACCCGACCCCCTCCTTCTTTTCAGCATGCCAAGGCCAGCTGATCTGCTTCCGCTCTCAATTGTGTATCCAGTTGACTGTGGGCTCCCAGCGAGGGGTGCGGGGGCCGGTCTTTGTCTCCACCAACCTTCTGTAAACTTGCATGTGGGATTTTGTGCCTCTGTTCAAGTTTCACAGAAATATTTTTTGACCATTGTGCAGCTTTATAAACAAATTTCTGATAAAAAGAAAGTACGTATGAATCCTACAATGGTTCAATTAAAGTTTAGATCAAATGTTGGTTTGATTTAAAAATTTAATAATACTAGTAGCTATATGTTTTTCAGTTTATTATAATTACTTGTTTATTATTATATTTTTAACTAGATGCATGTATCTATAGTCTACTTAACTTCCTGTCAGTGCCAAGCCCCCACCCTGTGACTGTCACGGTTGCTGGCATGTATATGATGGTTGGCCTGAAGGGTCAGGCCCTGGTCATTGTGCTCTGATCATGGCTGAGCGACACCACCGCCTGCCTTCTGTTCACCCCAGGGACCCCTGTCTGACTGACAGCCCCTTCTGCACCCAACACCCGCATCGTTTATTGGGGTCCACAGATGGATGTTAGAGCAGCAGCATTTCTCATTTGCACTTCTCGATGCACTGCACAGAAACCCATTTTTTTGGGTGAAGCAGAAGTTCTCACGAGCTGTCTCTATGACCTTGGTGTCATAAGATGTCACTAAAACGGGTGTTTCTATCTAGCTGAAAAGGGGAAGTTTGTTGTGGTCACATTGTTTTGTCAGTCTCCCACGACCAGTGACTTGCAAATGAATCCTGGGCAGTTTGCTGTAGAGAATCAAAACTAATTTGGTGCAAGTTTGTTAATCTAAAACTTATGCTGTTGGTATTTTAATATGTATATTTTAACTCCCACACTCTATTTCCTTTATACTCATATCTGTTAACAACACACATCTTAATTTTTGACCAGCTTTATCAATAACTTGCAGCACTGCCACAGCATGACTGTTTAAAATGTTCTGAAATTATAATGGTTAACTCCACAAAGTAAGAAGAAGGGTTTTAATTTTGTCTTTTTTTTTACAGTTTGACCAGCCTGGCTTAAACTTTAGAACGGGGTAGCCACAGCTTTTTCCCCTGAGGGGGCCAAAATGAAAATCTATCTGTGGGCTGCGGGTCAAATGCAACAATATACTACATGAAATGCAAATACTTTTTAAGTAAAGTCCTTTGATTTTTAATGTTAAGCTAGCAGCCAGTGTGGTGGCCCACGTTTTTATTTCAGGTGTTTTTAGACCATGCACTTGGAGAAAGTTTGACGTACACTTGGGCAGCAAAGGCTCATGGGACATTTCATAAATTGATCAAATATTGGTATCTGTGGTCTTGTAAAGTGCAGATCTGCTTACTTTGCTTGAATCTAATTTTAATTCCTCTTGTAGTTACTTGTATTTCATCCATCCATCCATCCATCCATTATCTGTTACCCGCTTCTTTCTTTCAGGGCCACTGGCGCCCATATCCAGTTGCCACAGTGCGAGGGACACCCTGGACAGGTCGCAGGTCCATCACAGGGCAACATAGAGACAAACGAGACATGCAACCACTCACGCTCTCACTCACACCTAGGGACAATTTAGAGTTTCCAATTAGCCGAACAGTCATGTTTTGGGACTGTGGGAGGAAACCAGAGAACCCGGGGAAAACCCACGCAAGCATGGAGAGAACATGCAAACTCTACCCTGGCTGGGATTCAATCAGCACCATTAGTGAAAAATGTCTGCACTTCGACCCCTTATGTAGTCATTGTAGTCAGTTGAGATGATTGTAAGTGGAAATACAGTGTTTCTATATAGAATGACAGGAGATCACCACTTTGTAATGAGGATGACTGCTGGCAGGCCAAATCAAAAGGCTTGACAGTCCAATTTTGGCCCACAGGCCCCACATTATGCGCCTCTGCTTTAGACAGACTGAAGTGTACACATTATATTGTAATTAAATGCTCAAGACCCCAAACGATGTGTTGATCTTAAACAACAATCATAGAAGAACTTAGGAGTGTCATGTTAAACTTTCCAAAAATGTTTGTACATATCTGCTGTGCTAAAAGCTGCTGCTTATTGCTAAGTTGAGCTTTAGATTCAAATGATGTAAAGTTGGTTCATTGTTAAGAGTGATTCATTTTTTTTTTGTTTTATTGTTTCACATATTGCAGAACAATGTTAATAAGAATAGGAATTGCTTTAAAATGTAAATAGTTTTACATTAGTTGTGACAGTTACAAAAGAATGGCAGGGATAACATTTTTGTACCTTACGATCTTTTCTTCCTCTTGTTAGTCAATTTGTAGTCTAAGTAATAGCAATGAATAATTTTCTGTGGGCTTTTTAGAACACAAAACAGGAAGTTTTGGCCCAGATATCAGTTTTTTTCTCCTATCAACAGGCTACAATTGACTGTGTCCATTAAACTGCGCATAAGGTCACTCATTTAATGCAAATAAAATAAAAGATTATGGCATTGTTTTTTGAGATCATGTTACTTAATGGGTCTTGAATAAAAATTAGGGACGTCTCAGTACAGTTTCAAGTATGGA